>CAUYPK010048155.1:0-12773 GCA_963574355.1 Loris lydekkerianus
TTCAAAAATAAAAATATATACCCAAAACAATTACAATAATTGAGGAATCAGTAGGTTAAATGCTTTTCAATATTTATTGCTAAAAAAAAACTGTAAACTAGCAACAACAACTTTAAAACTTTAAATAAAGTGCAGAAAACCGTAGCTTAACAGGTAATCAAGCTAAATCACAATCACCGAATCAAATAACCCGTATGACCCGAGTATAAGCTGAGTTCGGGTTTTTCAGCACAAATTTTGTGCCAAAAAAACTCGGCTTATACTCGAGTATATAGGGTACATGCTGAGAGGTAGTAAAGTATCAGATGTGGTAAGTGTTATAATAATTTTTTTTTTTAGCATTTTATGGACTAGGTGGCCTCTCAGATCCACTCAATTATGCCATTATAGCACAAAAGTTGCCATGGACACAGAGTAATGAATGTAGGTAGTATCAGTGTTTCAATGAATTTTTGTAAAACTTTATTCCAAAAAAATGTATTCACCAGGTGTGGCCTGTAAACCATAGTTTGACAGCCCCTGGCTTATAGAATATCCCTAAATACTAAAGTTCTCAAATGAAATTCTAAGTCTGTGTGGGTGGTGGTAATGGTAGAAAACAATATCTATACAACAGAATATTATTCAGTCATAAAAGGGAATGGAATTCTGACACATGCCAGAACAAAGAACCCTGAAGAATCATACTAAGTGAATAGCCACACACAAATGGACAGATAGTGTATGGTTCCACTTATATAAGATACCTAAAAGTCATCAAATTCATAGAAGTAGAAAGTACAATAGTGATTACCAAGGGTTAGGGGAGAGGCTAAAAGGGAATTACTGTTTAATGGGTATGGAGTTTCAACTGTGGAAGACGAAAAACTTCAGAGATGGATGGTGGTGATACATTGTTAATGGCACAACAACATTAATGTACTTAATGCCATGCAACTGTACCTCTTATGTATCTCTTATGATGATAAAAAATTTTTTTAAAATAAATCACTTTACATATTAGATACAATAAAAAAGTAGCTAAAACAATTAGGAAAAGAACAATGAAGAGAGATTTACTATACTAGATAGAAACACTCTGGGAGGCCAAGGTAGGAAGATCATTTGAGGTCAGGACTTTGAGACTAGCCTGTGCAAAAGGACACACGGTCTCTACTAAAAACAGAAAAATTAGCTGGGCATGGTGGCAGGCACCTGTAGTGCCAGCTACTCAGGAGTCTAAGTTGAGGACATACCATTCTGGCCCATGCAACACAGTTAAGACTATCTCAATAAGTAAATAAATAGCCCCATGTAGTAGTGTGCCCCTACCGTCCCTGTTACTCAAGAGACTGAGTTGGGAGGATCATTAGGGCCAAGGATTTGAGGCTCTAGCCCATTATGATCTTGCAACTATGTCGCTCCATCAGCTTGGGTGACACAGTGGGAAGCCATTCTAAAAAAAAAAAAAAAAAAAAAAAAAAGGGCATAAAGCCCCCCCACCCCCCCAAATAACCATGTAAAGTAAGTAAATGAATAACAGCAAAATATGTTTATGAGTGAGGATGATCTTACACCGAGTGGAATACTGGCAACTAGGGGTAGGAGTGGGGGTGTTAAGATACCTACCTCATCCAACACTCAAATTTCAGGTAAATTAAAATGACTGGGAAGAAAATATAAATTAAAAACCTTAAGATAGGGTAAATTTCCTGAATGAGAGAAGAATTCCCAAAATAGTCAAAACTTCTATCCAGGCTCAGTGCCTGTGGCTCAAGTGGCTAAGGCGCCAGCCACATACACCTGAGCTGGTGGGTTTGAATCCAGCCCAGGCCCTCCAAACAATGAAGGCTGCAACCAAAAAATAGCCAGGCATTGTGGTGGGCGCCTATAGTCCCAGCTACTTGGGAAGCTGAGGGAGGAAAAGTGCTTGGGCCTGGATTTTGATGTTGCTGTAAGCTGTGACACCGTAGTACTCTACTGAAGGTGACAAAGTGAAACTCGTGGGAACTGAAATCAGCAACTTTTTCAACTAATAACAAATTAAAATTGTCTTCATTTGCCTTCAACATGTAGGTGCAGTATTCGTTAACTATTAAACAATTTGTACGTGTATAGATTTTAAAAAATCAGTTTTACTGTGAAAGTGACTATGTCCATCAATGCCATTTGTTGGAAACTTTTTTTTTTTAAGACAGTCTTATTATGTCACCCTCGGTAAAGTGCCCTGGTGTCACAGCAACTTCAAACTCTTGGGCTCAAGTGATTATCTTGTCTCAGCCTCCCAAGTAGCAGGGACTACAGGTGCCTGCCACAATGCCCAGCTATTTTTAGGGATTGGGTGGGTGGGGTGTCTCGATTTTGCTCAGGCTGCTCTCAAACCTGTGAGCTCAGGCAATCCACCCACCTTGGCCTCCCAAAGTGAAAGGATTAAGGCATGAGCCACCCTGCCTGGCCTGGAAGCAATACTTTTTTTCTGAGACAAGAGTCTCACTATGTCACCCTCAGTAGAGTGGCATAGCGTCACAGCTCACAGCAACCTCAAACTCTTGGGTTTAAGCGTTTCTCTTGCCTCTGCCTCCCAAGTAGCTAGGACTACAGGCACCAGCCACAATGCCCAGTTATTTCTTGTTGCAGTTGTCATTGTTGTTTAGCTGGCCCAGGCCAGGTTCGAACCCACCAGCCTTGGTGTATGTGGCTGACGCTATAACTATTGTGCAACAGGTGCCGAGTTGTCGAAACAATTCTTAATAACAGTTCTGGTTAATTCTAAAATTTCTGTTGGAACTCACTTAAATGTTTTTACTGCACTTAATAATTGCTTCCTCCCAGTCAGTGTTCCTCCTAGGCAGCCAGGATTCATAGTTCAGCCATTCATAAAATTATTCTCCCATTCAACTTGACTTTGCCTGCATTACAATGAAAGTTAAGTTTCTCGCAGGGACCCTGCTTTCAATATTTATTTTGAAAACTTTCAGATCTACAGAAAAGTTGCAAAAATAGTACAATGGACCCCCATTTATCCTTCATTTAGATTCAACAAGTTTCAAATTCACCAAATGTATGTCTTTCTAGTGTGTAAGTATATTTTCTGACCCATTGAGAAAACCAAATAGATGGAAAACCCTTCACAAAATATTTAAGCATGTTCCTCCTAAGAGATACTGCCCTCATGACTATACAATGATCAAATTAAAGAAAATCATCATGATATGCTATTATCTATATAACAAAAATTTCCATATGAAATTTCCATATGCAAATTTCACCAATTCTTCCCAAAAATGTCTTTAATAACAACCTTTTTCCGAATCCATGATCCAATAATCCAGGATCATACATTGCATTTAGTTGTCATTTTATTTGTAGTTATCATTCTCTCTCTCTCTCTCTTTTTTTTTGGAAACAGAATCTCTCTTTGTTGTCCTTGGTAGAGTGCTATGGCATCATAACTCACAGCAACCTCCAACACTTGGGCTCAAGCGATTCTCTAGTCTCAGCCTCCTGAGCAGCTGGGACTTTGGCACCCACCACAATTCCAGGCTATTTTTTAGAGATGAGGTCTCACTCTGGCTCAAGCTGATCTCGAACCTGTGAGCTCAGGCAATCCACCCACCTCAACCTCCCTACTGCTAGGATTACAGGTGTGAGCCACCTTACCCAGCCCTTATCATTCTTTTAATCTCCATAATCTAGAATATTTCATCAGACTATGTGACTCTTCTGATCTCCAACAAATTTTCAAGCAGGGCTTTTGGCATCCATTTGTGATTCTTGCCTATATCAATTATTACAATGACAGCTGTAAATGGGAAGAAAATTTAGACATTCTAAGGTTGATTCTTTCCTCCTGTAGGATTCTTTTTTCAGAAGTTCAGATATAAAATCCACTTCTATCAGATTAATTCACTTTCAAACAATTCATTTTTAAACCTGTCTCATATACATATGCTTTCTTACAATCTATAAGTACATACAAAGTGAAAGAGTAGGTACAAAGTTAACAAATATTTTTATAAACTACCAGTGAACGGAACTTGTTTTGCAGTTTTTGGCCAGGGTTGGGTTTGAACCCACCACCTCCGGTATATGGTGCTGGCAGCCTACTCCTTTGAGCCAGAGGTGCCACCCAAACAATAAAATTTTTTAAAACTTAAAAAATTTTTTAAATGAACTAGCCTGAGCAAAAGTAAGAACCCGTCTCTATGAAGAACAGAAAAACCGAGGCAAGAGGATAGCTTGAGCCCAAGTTTTGAAGGTTGCTATGAATTATGAAGCCATGGCACTCTTAACCAGGGCAATAGCTTGAGACTCTCAAAAAAAAAAAAAAAAAAAATTTATTGAACTTTTAATTTTTTTTTATTTATTTAATTTTTTTGAGACAAAGTCTCAAGCTGTCACCCTGGGTAGAGTGCCGTGCCATACTGGACTTAAGCAATTCTCTTGCCTCAGTCTCCCAAGTTGCTGGGACTACAGACACCTACCACAATGCCTGGCTATTTTTTATTTTATTTTATTTTATTTTATTTTTTGAGACAGAGACTCAAGCTTGTCGCCCAGGGTAGAGAGTCATGATGTCATAGCTCACTGCAACCTCGAACTCTTGGGCTTAAGTGATCCTCTTGCCTCAGTTTTTCTATTTTTAGTAGACATGGTGATAGTTGTCATTGTTATTTGGCAGGCCCGGGCTGGATTCAAACCTGTCAGCTCTAATTTATGTGGCTGGCACCCTAGCCACTAAGCTACAGGAACCAAGCCTTTAATGAACTTTTTAAAGTGTGCTACTTACTGGCCAGATGTAGTGGATCATGACTATAATCCTAGTACTCTGAGAGGCTGAGATTCGAAGATCCCTTGAACTCACTAGTTCCAGATCAACCTGAACAAGAGCAAGATCCCATCTCTACTAAAATTAGAAAAATTATTCCAGGCAAGAGGGTTCATGCCTGTAATCCTAACTCTTGGGAGGCTAACCCAAGAGGATCTCTTGAGCCCAAGAGTTTGAGATTGCTGTGAGCTATGATGACATGGCACTCTACCCAGGGCGACAGAGTGAGACTGTCTCAAAAACAAAATTAGCTAGGTGCTGTGGTGGGCACCTGTAGTCCCAGCTCCTCAGAAGGCTGAAGCAGAAGGATAGCTTGAGCCCAAGAGTTTAAGCTTGCTGTGAGCTAGAATGACACCGTGACACTCTATCCTGGGCAAGAGTGTGAGACTGTCTTATTAAAAAAAAAAAAAAAAAAAAAAAGGGTGTTACTTAATACAGCACCACCCCTGATGTGTACACTGCACACTACTTAGGTGAGGGGCAAGACGCTGGCCGGCACCGTGGCTCATGCCTGTAATCCTAGTACGCTGGGAGGCCAAAACGGGTGGACTGCCTAAGCTTACAAGTTTGAGACTAGCCTGAGCAAAAGTGAGATCACTGTCTCTACTAAAAATAGAAAAACTGAGGCAAGAGGATCACTTAAGCCCAAAGAGTTCGAGGTTGCAGTGAGCTATGACATCACAACTCTCTACCCTGGGCGACAGCTTGAGACTCTGTCTCAAAAAATAAAATAAAATAAAATAATTAAAATAATAAAATAAAATAAAAATAGAGCTATAGTCCCAGATACTGCTCAAGAGTTTTAGGTTGCTTGGCATATAAAACCAGCACACTGTACCCCATGATAGCATTAATGTAGATAGCTATGAATTAAAAAAAAAAAAAAATTGAGGTTACCATGAGGTATGACACCACACCACTCTATCAAGGGTGACAACTTGAGACTCCCTAAAGAAAAAAAATTAAAAATATAGTAAAAACCATTAAATTGCACTTTTTTTTTTTTTTTTTTTGAGACAGCCTCAAGCTGTTGCCCTGGGTAGAGTGCCGTCGCGTCACAGCTCACAGCAACCTCCAACTTCACAGCAACCTCCAACTTCACAGCAACCTCCAACTCCTGGGCTCAAAAGATTATCTTGCCTCCAGCTCCCAAATAGCTGTAACTACAGGCACCCGCCACAACGTCCGGCTATTTTTTGGTTGCAGCTGTCATTGTTTGGTGGGCCCAGTCTAGATTTGAACCCACCAGCTTAAGTGTATGTGGTTGGCGCCTTAGCAGCTTGAGCCACAGGCACTGAGCCTAAATTGCACATTTTTAATGGGTGAATTGTATGGTACTACAAATATCTCAATAAAGCTGTTTTAAAACAACCATTGTTTAAAAATGGTTAACATTGGCAGGGGATGTAGCTCTCGCCTGTAATATTAGCATTTTGGGAGGCTAAGGCAGGTAGTAGATTGCTTTAGCTCAGTAGTTCCTGACCAACCTGAGCAAACTCTCAGACCCTGTCTCTACTAAAAAACTAGAGAAACAGATGGTGCCTATGACTCAGTGGGTAGGGCGTCGACCCCATATACAGAGGGTGGTGGGTTCAAACCGAGCCCCGGCCAAACTACAACAAAAAAAGAGCTAGGTGTTGTGGCACGTGACTATAGTCCCAGCTACTCAGGAGGCTGAGGCAAGAGAATTGCCTAAGCCCAGGAGTTGGAGGTTGCTGTGAGCTGTGTGATGCCACAGCACTCTACCAAGGGCAATAAAGTAAAACTCTGTCTCTACAAAAAAAAAAAAAACTCATTCTCTCTTTTTTTTGAAGAATTTCAAATACATTATGTTGCCCGCCATAACACCCTGCTATTTTTAGAGATGAGGTCTGGCTCTTGCTCAGACTGGTCTCGAACCTGTGAGCTCAGGTAATCCACCCACCTTGGCCTCCCAGAGTGCTGGGATTACAGGAATAAGCCACCGTGCCCAGCCTGAAGATTTTTTTTTTTTTTTTGCAGTTTTCAGGGCTGGGTTTGAACCCACCATCTCCAGCATATGGGGCCGGTGCCCTACTTCTGGTAAAAGCATTGTACTTACACCTGCCTCTGCCCCCCAAGTAGCTGGGACTACAGGTGCCCGCCACAACACCTGGCTGTTTTTTAGTTGCATCTGTTGTTGTTTGGCAGGCCTGGGCTGGATTCGAACCCGCCAGCTCAGGTGTATGTGGCTGGCGCCTTAGCAGCTTGAGCCACAGGCCCTGAGCCAAAAAACTCATTCTCATACTGAACACAATCTACCTGCTTCTGATTGCCGCTTAATTGGCTTTAGAGAGATTTTCTCAGAATCACAAAGTCTCTTTTTTTTATACCTGATAATACCTTAATGTATTTGAAATTCTTCTTAATTTTCTTTTCATATTCATCAGTGCGATGAAATAGATTCTTAGTCAATGCTGGGAAATAGTACCTGCCATGATGATGGAAATATTCTTTCGGCACCATCTACATACTAGCCACTAGCCATATACGACTATTCAGTACTTGAAATCTGGCTAGTGCAAATAAGAAACAGAAAGGTTTAATTTTACTTTAATTTAAATATCCATATGTAGCTAATGGCTACTGTATTAACCACTGCAATTCTAGATCATTCTTCTGTCCAGATTCCTCTGTGCCACTGGTACTCACAGAGTGTTATCAGTGCCAACATCCTCTGGGAACTTGTAGTGTTTAAGGCCGTACCCCAAACCTGTGAATTGTAAATGATTGTGGGAGCCTAGCAATCTAGTTTATTTAATAAGCTCTCCAAGTGATTCCAATGCACTAATACTTGAAAGCCAGTTCTACTTCTAAGGGTTCTGTTAAAAACAGGCATGGTGGCCAGGAGAGGTGGCTTACTTACACTTATAATCCTAGCACTTGGGAGGATGAGGTGAGTGGATTGCCAGAAGTCTCACTTTGTCACCCTCAGTAGAGTGATATGGCATCATAGCTCATGGCAACCTCTAACCCTTGGACTCAAAAGATTCTCTTGCCTCCATCTCCCTGGTAGCTGGGACTACAGGTGCCCGCCATAATGCCCTGCTATTTTTAGAGATGAGGTCTGGCTCTTGCTCAGGCTGGTCTCGAACCTGTGAGCTCAGGTAATCCACCCATCTTGGCCTCCCAGACTGCTAGGATTATAGGTGTGAGCCACCATACCCAGCCTGAAGAATTTTTTTTTTTTTTTTTTTTTTTTGCAGTTTTCGGGGCTGGGTTTTAACCTGCCACCTCCAGCATATGGGGCTGGTGCCCTAGTCCTTTGAGCCACAGGCGCTGCTTGTGCAGAATTTTTTTTTGTTTGTTTGTTTTTTAATTTTTTTTATAAATAAAAATATGCACCATAGATGTGGCCCGACCCATTACCCTCCCTCTCCCTCTCCCTAAACCTCCTCCCTCCCTTTCCCTCCTTGGCCCTTTCCCCATAGTCTTGTGGTATAGTTGGGTTATAGCCTTCATGTGAAGGCTGTAGTTTAGCTTCATAATAGGGCTGAGTACCTTGGATACTTTTTCTTCCATTCCTGGGATACTTTGCTAAGAAGAATATGTTCCAGCTCCATCCATGTAAACATGAAAGAGGTAAAGTCTCCATCTTTCTTTAAGGCTGCATAGTATTCCATGGTATACATGTACCACAGTTTGCTAGTCCATTCCTGGGTGGATGGGCATTTGGGCTTCTTCCATGACTTAGCAATTATGAATTGGGCTGCAATAAACATTCTAGTACAGATGTTCCATGTAGCAATGACCCAGCAAGGCCCGGCCTGAAACTGCCTCTACCTAGATACAGCCAACGTGGTACCATGCCATTGGGCCAACCCTGTCACGCACCTCATCCCCCACCTTCTTTCCCCGCCCCTTCCCCACGCTCTATATAAGCGGCTGCTTGACGCAATAAAGTTGAGTTCCTGCTTAAAAAAAATAAAAATAAAAATAAAAATAATTTAAATAAATAAATAAATATAAAAATTTAACAAAATGATAGTAGCAAGTCCTTGCTTATTTATTATTTTAATGTAAATGGTTACATTTTTCAATTTAAAGACACAGTGACTGACCTACGGGGCATCTTACAGGGGTAAGGGTGAAACTCAGCAAATGTGAAATGTAAATGTCATGCCACAGTAACTGGTAAAATGCCAGGAAGGCTATGTTGACTATAGGGATGAAAATGTGTCAAATGGTCTATGAAGCTAGTGAATGATGCCCCATTATCATATTGATGTACACAGCTATGATTTAATAATAAAAAATAAATAAATAAATAACAACACAGTGACTGAACAAGTTAAAAAAAGATTTAACAATAAATGTACACATAGACTTAAAATGAACGTGAATTATAAATAAAAGAGAGCAGTGGTGCCTATACTTGTATTAGACAAAATAGACTGTTAGTCAATACTATAAAAAGAGACAAAGATCTTTATTGTCTAGTTGATAAAAGGGTCAATTCATCAAGACAACATAATAATTAAAAATTTATACACCTAACATTGGAACATCTAAATATATAAAACAAATATTAATCGATCTGAAAAATGAGGTATACTGCAATACAATAATGGTAGTGGACTTTAAAACTCCACTTTCAACAAGGAACAGATATTCCAGACAGAAAATTAATAGGGAAATAGTGAACTTGAACAACACTTTAGACCAAATGGGACTAACCAACATGCATAGAATATCCATTCAACAACAGCAGAATAGGCATCCAAAATTTATTACAAAGCTATAGTATGTCCAGCATGGCATAGCTATTCACCACTGGAACAAGATGGATGGTCAAGAAATCAACCCATACATTTATGGTCAAGTAATTTTTGACAAAAGTGCTAATAACACAAAATGAATAAAGGAGAGTCTCTTCAATCAAAGGTGCCAGGAAAACTGAAGTCCTACAGGAATGATGAAATTGGACACTTGTCTCATACCATATAAAAAAAATCAAAATGAGGTAAACACTTAAATGTAATACCTGAAACTGTAACACTATTAAAATAAGATTTTGGAGCAATGTTTCATGACATTGGTCTGGGCAAGGTTTTCTTGAATATGATCCCCAAAACACAGGCAGTGAAAACAAAAATAAAGAAACGGGATTTCATCAGACCATTAAGTTTTTCTACAGAAAAGAAAATGATAGTGTGGAAAGATAATTCGTGCATTAGAATAACTATAAACCATCCATCTGATTAAGGGCCAATATTCAAAATATGTAAAAAACTTAAACAACTTAATTATAAGAAAATAAATAATAAAATCACAAAATTGAATTAAAAAATCAAATCACAAAGCAAATTTCTAAATAGACACTTCTCAAAAGAAGACATATTAATACAAATTACCAACAGATCTCTGAAAAAATGCTTATCATCACTGACAAGGGTAAAGCAAATTAAAACCACATCTCACAACTGTAGAGTGCCTATTATCAAAAAGACAAAAATTAATAACAAGGGTTGGTGAGGGTGTGGAGTAAAGGGAACTCTTACACACTTTGGTAGGAATGTAAATTAATACAGCAATTATGAAAAATAGTATGCATGTTATTTAGAAAACTAAAATAGAACTACCATATGATCTAGTAATCCAACTTCTGGATATATATTCAAAGGAATTGAGTAAGTATGAAGAGATATCTCCCACTCTAGAGCAGCGCCTATGACTCAAAGGAGTAGGGTGCTGGCCTCCATATGCCAGAGGTGGTGGGTTCAAACCCAGCCCCAGCCAAAAACTGCAAAAAAAGAAAAAAAAAAAAAAGATATCTCCCACTCTCATGTTCATTGCAGCTAAAACATGGAAATAATCTCTACTAGGTATCCATCATTAAATGTCTGGATAAGGTGAATGTGGTATGCATGCACAATGCAATACTCTTCAGCCTCAATAGAGGTAAATCTGTCATTTGAGGGTGGCGCCTGTGGGTAGGGCGCCAGCCCCATATACCAAGGGTGACGGGTGCAGTTTTTGTTGCCAAACTGCAACAAAAAATAGCTGGGCATTGTGGCAGGCACATGTAGTCCCAGCTACTCAGGAGGCTGAGGCAAGAGAATTGCCTAAGCCCAGGAGTTGGAGGTTGCTGTGAGCTGTGTGACGCCACGGCACTCTACCAAGGGCAATAAAGTGAGACTCTATCTCTACAAAAAAAAAAAAAAAAAGAAATCTGCCATTTGAACACCATGGATGAACCTGAAAGACATTATGCTTAGTGAAACAAAAAAGGCACAGAAAGACAAATGCCACACAATATGATTTTTATATATAGAATCTAAAACAATTGAACTCATACAAATAGAGTGGAATGATGGTAAACAGAGACTGGAGGAATAAATATATAAAACAATGTGTGGACATGGGAAGAAGAATGTGTGAGTGGTGGAGGGGATGTCAGGAAAGGAAAGATGTTGATCAAAAGGTACAAATTTTCAATTAGACGAAGAAATGATTTTAGTGATCTGTTGCACAGAATGGTAACTATAATAAATAATGACACATTGTATTTATTAAAATTGTTAAAAATAAATTTTCAATGTTTTCACCAGGCAGAACATGAGTATGTGAGGTGCTCGATTTGTTAATTAGTCTGATTTAATCTACACTATAAACATATATCAATTGTACCTCATGAGTATATACAGTAATTGCATCAACTGAACATAAAAATTAAAACAAATTAGAGAGAAATATGTAGTTTTGAATGCTTCTATGAGGATTCAAAATTCTACAATAAGATTTAACCTTAAGAAGCTTAAAAAAGGGTGGGAAAAACAAAGTAAATTTATAGTAAGTATAAAGAGGGAAATAAAAAGATAAAGCAGAAATCAATGAAGTACACAATAGACAGACCAAATTAATGCCAGATCTTTGCATTTGCCTTTCACCATTAGGATTTAACCATGTCATCATGCTGACACTAGAATCTAGGAAGAGAAGCTTCCCAGGCTTTCAGAATATTTGAGTAAAGGACAGCTTAGAAGGGCAGAAATTATGAACAGATACATTCATTTAGAGACCATCTATTTGAATCATTAACTGGTACAAATTCCAGAAGCACAGAGATTCTATTTTGAAATTTACAGAATTTTGTTTGTTTGTTTGTTTGTTTTCTGAGATAGGGTTTTGCTCTGTAGTCCACACTGGAGTACAGTGTTGTAATCATAGCTCACTTCAACCCCCAACTCCTGGGTTCAACCTCCTGAGTATCTGGGACTATAGGCATGTGCCATCATCCCCAGATAATTAATTATCTTTATAATTTGTAGAGATGGCCTTTCTTGCCCAGGCTGGTCTTGACCTACTAACCTCAAGCAATACTCCCACCTTGGCCTCCCAAAGTGCTAGGATTACAGTCATGAGGCATTGTGCCTGGCCCTCAAATCACAAGTTTTCAGTCTCTAGTGCATTGCTTGATACATAGACATAACTACTTTATGAATGGCTAGATAATAATAATGAATACAGCTGTTTCCCCCAAATACTCTGATCTGCTATGTCAACCTGGATAATATAAAAACAACAGGTTTAAATTTGTGGACATGGGAAGAAGAGTGTGTGAGTGTACAAGTGTGTATATGTGTGTGTGTGTGTTTGAGATAGAAAGAGAGAGAGACCTTAGCTGAGCCTGGATTTTAAATGTTGATCTTCTGTTCTACCTCAATATTCTTTGCCTTAACAGTGGTTGATATAATTTAACAGCAGTTGTGACATTTTTTTTTTTATAAGCAATGCTTTTATTATTTGTGATCACTTTCTTATTTGGGGGCCATTTCACTTAAAATATGTTGGTAGAAACTCACTAAATTGATTTCACAAATATTTGAGATGCAGTTAAAAAAATGCTATCTAAATGGAGGTTAATCTTAGTAAAGCTTCTTTAAATAATAGTATTTGATTTCTTGCAAGAGACATTAAAATTTTATGTGAACATTTTTAAAATGTC
>CAUYPK010048156.1:0-57312 GCA_963574355.1 Loris lydekkerianus
AGGGTACTTTGACACAACCTTAAAAAAACCCCAACCTCTGGGTGACTGGTTGGGTGGTTCCCTTGAGTTCAGCAGCTCTTTGCTAACCTGATCAGACACAGTACCCCACCTCCACCAAGTAGAGAGAAAAGACAAAAATGCTATAAATCAAACCAAAGCAAGCAAACAGAAAACTTTACAGGATAAAATTGGGTGAAAAACCAAATAATAGGGGTAGAATCACTATCAAAAATGAAGTTCTAGTTATTGAAAAATGCAGCAATGGGAAATTGTATTTAAAGTAGAAAAATGGAGAAAGAAAAGAAAAAAAAAATGAAAAGAAAAAAATCTGTACGGAAAGGGTTGAAATTAAAAAACAAAAGAACAACAACATTAAAATAACCAAAAAACAACCAAAAACAAAGCAGTATATATATCTTGTTGAATAATGTCCAGACAACAAGTGGTCTTCTGGGTTATGAGATGTTAATCACAGTGCTGATATAACTGTAGACCTCCGCTGATTTCTCAAACCCCACAGGGTAGACACCCTAAATCTCTCTTCGGCCAAACTTGCTAAGCAGAAGCTTTCTCAGGAATGTGCTTGTCACTGGGATCACTGCTGAAGTGGCTATCCACTTACCCAGTGTGCCATCACCGGTCTCGCTCTGTCCATGAGGCTTGGGGCTGTAAGGCGGCTCAGTCCCCGCCTTTAGGCTGCTCAGTCACTAGGTTACTAGCTCCCGCCCGATCCTTGCTCTGGGACCCTGAGGGCAGAGCTTGCTGGGGCAGTTCTCTCACAATGGGTCCCAGCGGCCCACAGCCAAACACTATTAGCTATGTGGCTCAGTCTAGGGCCCTAGATAGTGCCCAAAGTTCTCTGCACTCCTGCTCAAGCTCTTCCCCAAGGCAGTTCAATTGAATGCCAAGTCCAAAAACACCAAAGCAGTTCACAGTTAAGGCCTTTTTGGTTTGCAGTCTTGCTGCTGCTATATTTACAGTTGCCAGTGGGATTAGACCCATCGAACGCACGCGACCACTTGCCAGTTTTCCACTGTTTTTGTCCTCCTCTTGGGGTCCAGAAGTCCCTTGCTGACTCCCTGTATCCTCAAAGGGATGATTATAGGCAGATCTCACCAGTCAGAGATGCCTGGAGTCTTATCTCCCCAGACTCACAGTGCCCAGATGCAGGGAAGCTGTTACTCGGCCGCCATCTTGCTTTCTCCCCAAGTATGTGTTTTATTTTTGGTGATTGAGGGAGGTTGGAAATAGAACCTATTTCTAGGTGTCGAGACCAGGTTTCTAACTGAAGCCATGTTGTAATTATAATCTCTTATACCTTCAGTTGAAAGTCCTTTTGATGGTTTCTCCTTTAACCTTCTACTGAAATATTTAGATAGGTTCCATTTTCCATAAATCGTTCTTTGTAGACATATTTTTTTTTTTTTCTAATTTTTAGACATCACATCACAAATTTTCAAAGTTCAAACCTTCTAATCAGTAATATATTTTCAGGGCATTCTTCCTTTTATGGTTTTAGAGATTTGATAGAATTTTTTAAAGGGGCTATTCAAATACTTAATCTTTCCTTGTCTTGTCTTTTTATCTCTATAATCTGATAGAATAACCAATTAGTTTTTTTGTGTATAAACTTGGTGATTATGCTAAGAACATATCTCCACTTATATAAGTCAGTGAATGGTGGTTACCTGTGTAACTCTAAATTAGTTCCCCCTTATCTTTGGGAGATACTTTCTAAGACCCTCAGTAGATGCCTGAAACTGCAGATAGTACCAAACCCTATATATACTATGTTTTTTACTATAGAGGCATGCCAGTCGTAAAGTTTAATTTACAAATAAGGCATAGTATGAGCTTAACAACAACTAGTAATAAAAGGACAATTATAACAGTATACTGTAATTAAAGTTAATAAAAGAAAGAATCTAGTCCCTTTTTTGCAAAATATTTCCTGTGATGGACTGCTGGTATCTGAAACTATAGGAATCAAAACTTGAGATAATAGATGACTATAGTAAGCCTTCACATAATGTAGCTGATAAGTTCTTGAAAACTGTGACTTTAGGCTAATTTATACAAATAAGTGTTAAGTTCCCATGGCATGTATTTGGCCACAAAAGCATCACTAAACTTTTAATTGAAGACCAAAACACTTCTAATATTAAACGTTAAAATAAATGTGAGCTATATGCACATTTTAGAAAGATTAATAAAAACTAGTGAGATAACCCTTTGCCCACCTATTCCAGTTTAGGGTTGTAAGTGGACAGAGCTTATCCAGGGAGCTCAGGGCACAAGGTGGAAACCAGCACTGATAAGGATGCCATCCCATTACAGGGGCTTACACTGTCCCTGGAACAATTTAGACGTGCCAGTGAACCCCACATGTATGTCTTTGGGATGTGGGAGAAAAATAGTACCTAGAGAAAACTCACGCAGACATGGGGAGAACATGCAGACTCATCCAGGATGGGGGCCTCACCTGGAAATTGACTTTTTTTTTTTGATCATCAGGGTTATCAGGAAATGTTGAATAAAGTTATGCTATTTGAGGACTTGCTGTACTGTTTTTTTTTTTTTGTTTGTTTGTTTTTTTTGTTGTTGTTGTAGTTTGGCAGGGGCTGGGTTTGAACCCACTACCCTTGGTATATGGGGCCGGCGCTCTATCCACTGAGCCACAGGCGCCGCCCCGCTGCTGTACTGTATTTTGTGTTTTGGTTACCTTGATGTTGCTTTTGGTATTATGTTAGAATTCTTACATT
The DNA here is from genome assembly GCA_963574355.1 of Loris lydekkerianus. NCBI lineage: Eukaryota > Metazoa > Chordata > Mammalia > Primates > Lorisidae > Loris > Loris lydekkerianus. The sequence goes on from CAUYPK010048156.1 coordinate 2,763, forward strand.
TGTTCTAATATTTTTCTTTCAGGGTGTTTACAGATTTTAGTTCTATTAGGTCTACAAGTACAACTGTTTTTTCTGTAAATGAGATAGTGGTTATAGAGGAGAGGTGTCTGCATAGAATGTGCTTCATGCTGACTATCACAAAGCCCATCTTTCGAAAGGCTGTGATTATCTTTGGAATAAAATAATATGGTGATGGGTTACTATAGTCATATTCCTGTATGTTGTCTTCATACAGTTACCACTCAGTATCCATGCAACAATAGAATGTCCAGGAGATTGGTTCTAGGATCTCTGCTCAATACCAAAATCCAAGGATGCTCAAATCCCTTATATAAATTGGTGTAGTATTTGCATATAACCTATGTACATGCTTCTTTATGCTTTAAATCATTTCTAGGCCAGGCATGGTGTGGCTTATACCTATAATTCCAGTACTTTGAGAGGCTGAGGAGGGAGGATTGCTTGAGGCCAGGAGTTTGAGACCAGCCTGGGCAACAGAGCAAGACCCAACCCTGTCTGTACAAAAAATTTAAAAATTAGCCAGGCATGGTGTCATACATCTGTAGTCCCAGCTACTTGGAAGGCTGAGGCAGGAGAATTGCTTGAGCCCAGGAATTAGAGGCTGCAGAAAGCTATGATAATGCTATGCTATTGCATTCCAGCTTGGGCAACAGTGAGAGAGATCCTGTCTCTTAAAAAACAAAATACTCTAAATTATTTATAACACTTAAGGCAATATAAATACTATGTAAATCATTATTAAACTGTGTTCTTTTTTTTTATTGTTGTATTGTTATTTTTATTGTTTTTTTTTTTGAGCATTTTTAACCCATGATTGGTTGAATCATGGATACGGAACTCATGATATGGAGGGCTGGTTATACTGGATTTACCATGACTTCTGTGGCTATCTGCTTAATTTTCCTGATTCTAATATCCACCTGGTAGCTCCTTCTCTTTAACACATGTTCCCATCTAGCCCCCAATTCATATCATGGAATTCACTTTATCCAACTGAATCTTAATTTTTAAAAACCTGGTGGTTAGCTGGTTAGCCAGGTGCAGTTTATGTCTGTAACCCCAGCATTCTGGGAGGCTGAGGTGGGTAGGATTGCTTGAGCTTAGGAGTTTGAGACCAGCCTGAGCAAGAGTGAGACCCTATCTATACTAAAAATAGAAAAATTAACCAAGCATTTGGCAGGCATCCTCCATTGGGAGGCTGAGGCAAGAGGATCATTTGAGTCCAGGAGTTTGAGGTTGCTGTGAGCTAGGCTGACACCATGGCTCTCTACCCAGCACGACAGAGTGAAATTTCTCTCAAAAAAGTTTAGTGGTTTTTATTTGACTCTCAACTCCCAGTATAGTGGCTCTGAAGACTCAGGAAATGTATTTTCTTAAAAAAAAAAAAAATTTTTTTTTCATTTGAATACACCTTTTATTTTGGAATAATATTAGATTTATAGAACAGTTGCAAAGATAGTACAGAGAGTCCTTGCGTGCCTTCATGTAGTTTTCCTTAATGCTGTCCTCTTACATAACTGTGTCACATTTGTCAGAACTAAGGTTAATATTGGTACATTACTGTTAACTAAACTTTAGACTTTTTTCAGATTTTGCCAGTTTTCCTATTCATGTTTCTTTTCTGTTCTAGGATTAATCCAGGGTACCGTATTGCAATTAGAGTGTTTGCTTTGATGGGACTAGCTTAGACATTTAGTGTAGCTCCATCAGTGGGTGGTATCCTCATGCTCCTCTGAGGAGTGGTAGTGCCTTTTCCTGGTGGTTGTGTGGCATTCTTAACTATGCAGAGAGGCAGGGTATTAATTTCAGTGTCTACTAGCAGATTTTTCTGTTTTATGCTGTCCTCTGATCCCTGCATATTTACAATCAACTTAAGAGTTTTGTGATTGAAAACATTGCTGGACTTCATGCCATTTGAGCTATTTTCTAACTAGGTAACTCTAACATAAATTATGCCTTTGTCCAGTCCTGTTTTTCATAAACACAGGTTGAGTGACTTTCATCAACCAAAACACTTGAAGTCATTAAGTTTTCCAAGTTCATGGTCACTACTTAAATGCCTTGTGGTTTCCAGGCTGTTGAATATTTTTACTTCCCACAATAAGAGATTGTCCTTTGATGAAAGCAACATTAGCTTCTCTGCTGTTTCACCCCTAATTCTTCTTTTTCTTGTTGTAACCAATGAAAGGAAGTACTGCTTAACACAGCAGGTAATAATCTTCTAAAACTTGTTATCTCAAGAGGTGGTCCTGGCGGAATATATAAATGCAATTTAAGAAGGGTCGGAGCAAATTTATGAATGACAGAACTGGGAGTAGCTCCTAAGAGAAACTAGGACATGGCTTGGCTTTGACACTGAGGTTAAGCAGAGCTTCTGTTCCCTCCTGGGTCTAGCCCCTTGGGACTGCTGTGGACAGCACCACAGGAAGCAGGCATCTGACCCAGTTCAGGGGGTATTTATTCTTCTGGAACGTCAAAAGCTCTGTGATGAGTTACTGCCACATTCATGGGTCACGAGGCACCCATTATTCTGATGTTTCTTTCCCAGCCTCACACAAGGTTGGGTTTTTAACTGCCTATTTATTATCTTGATTTTGAGGCTGCTTCAATAGAGGGTTTCTTAACCATACCAGTGGCCCTGGGCTTTATACTTTTGGTGATGTTTCAGATGCTGGGCTGGATTCTGGTTGTACGCAGGCCGATTTTTCTGGGCTTCTGGAAACCTGAAGCTAATCAGAGCTCTTCTTTCATAGCTCTTGAGTTTACACCTACCTTGACTGGCATCATGTACCTGCTCCCATCAGTGGGGAACTTGTGCTGTCTGGTGGTCTTTTCTATCAAGTTTTCTAAAATATCTTCCCCCAAGACATAGTGATATCAACGGTGTCTGCATGCTTGTACCCTTCATCCAGTACTGCCAGGTCTTAACAGTGAGAAACATAATGTAAGAAGTGATTATGGATTACTTCCTAGAACATTTATGGCTAATAGTCTAGATATTTTTCTTGTCTGTTACTTATGACACAGGCTTTCTCTCCTGAGTTGTTCGAAAGACACAATTCTTAAAAAATTATTCTGATTCTCTGAGTCCTCAGCATTTGTTAGCAGAGAGTACATTTCATTGTGATCTGATAGTGACTCTGTGGTGTTCCCATGCTGAGGACACAGATACTTCCCTTTGAAATATTTGCCTTTTATTTGTGTGTGTGTGTGTGTGTGCGGCTGATTTTTATTTGCTGCCCAGCCTAGATGGCCACAATGAAACCTCTGGCGTGTGATCTTGTGGTTGTTCAATAACCTGAGGGATGATAGTCTTTGGGTTAATGGAGAGGGATTCTATACCTACCTAGCTTCAGGTGAAATTCTTATGTGTTTTTGTGTGTAGAAATAAGCACCATGTATCTCCCTGGGTTTTTTATTATAGTGCTTTGGTATGATAGGAAATATTGTTTAGGGAGCACCTATTCTGTACCAACCACTAGGTGTTCATGTATATCACACTATATTACTTCAAAACTGCTCTTAACATAAGAATTATCATACCCATTTTACAGATGTGAATATTGTTGTAACTTGTCCAAGGTCATATGATAAAGGGAGTGAGAAGAGTCTGGATTTGGGGTGATGTGCGATTACAAAGCCCGTGCTTTCTGTGTCATGTGTGCCTTAGCATAGCTACTTGTTATCAGTTATAATGTTTGTGATGATGGCAAAGAATAAACTGTGTCACACTAGAGAGTGGTTTAATTTCTGGGTCTAGTTAAGACCCAGAATTGCAGTGACTTTTGAATTTATATATGAGTAGTTAACAATGTGCTAAATGCTATAGTAGGTCAGATATAGCCCTGGCTTCATGGAGTTTAGAGTCTAAGATTCTAACTGGTCTTTTACTTGAATAGAACCGTGGTTCTGTTAAATTGCTGTACCTCAATAGGTAGGAAGTTTAATACTTATAGAACTCCCCCTGGTTTACTGAACCACATATGCTTGGTTTTAAACAAAACACAGACCACAGACTCTGTGACCTGGTGATTCCTTCCCCACATCCAGCGTCCTGTTACTCTCCCTGTATCTCAACCTGGATTGATGGCCCACTTCTAAAATTGGGAAGAATGAATTGAGAAGACTCAGAATGGGCCCTGTTTTCTGTGGATTTAGAATACAATATTGGCACTGTTGATACTTGCAGCCAGATCATTTTTGGTGGTGGGGCCTGTCGTGTGAATTGCAGGATGTTTAGCAGCTTCCCTGGCCTTAGATAAAGTAGCACTCTCCCCCCTGCAGTTACAACAGGTGAAAATGTCTCCAGACATAGCCCAGTGTCCCTTGGGTGCACAGACAACCTCAGCTGAGAACCATTGATTTAGAAGGCCAGATGGTTACCAGGAGAGAGAACATTACTATGATCTGAATCTCTCAACACTGCCATTGCTAAGAAATAGTACCTGGGACGTTGGGACCTTGCTACTCATAATGTGGTCCGTGGACTGGCAGCCTCATCATCACCTAGGAGCTTGTTAGAGATGCAGAGACTCAGGCCTGCTGAGTCAGAAGCTGCATTTTAATAAGATCCCCGGATGATTCCTATGCACATAGAGTTTGTGAAGCCCTGCAAGAGTAGAAAATTAGATCTGTCAGCCTTGGAGTTTCTTGTTTATCTTTCAGTCCTTCTTCATTTTATCTTGTAGGTACAGGGTGAGGGGAAGCTGCTTTGCAGCTCAGGACTCCTGAGTAAACGGAACGTCTTAGAATTGGTGGGGTTTAGGCCTTGCTTTAAGGAACTTAAAGCTTTTCTCTCAGATAGATTTTATATCCTTCATATCCTTCAAGATGGCAATCGACCTAATCTGTGGCTTCTGACAGCAAAAAGACATCTTCTTGCTTCCCCATCCCACTTCATTGTTGTCCCACATTTACTTTTAATTAAGGATGGATTAAGTGTTCTTAATTAACACTTTATTCATATATTATAGGACCATGCCATTTATTGACACCTACTATGTGCTGGAGCTCTGCAGAGTACCTTATGCCTATTATTACCCCATTTATTCATTCCCAACTCCCCTGGGAGGCAAGTAGTATATAAATACTCCGCAATACAGATGAGGATGCTATAGCCTGAAGAGATGAGCCTCTTGGCGAAGGTTGTGGAGCCAGAAGTTGTCAGTGGTAGGAATCAAACTCAGGTTTTGCTGACTCCAGGTTCTCTTTGCTTTTATATATTTGAAAATGTAGGACAGCCTCACATCCCCCTACCCATAAAGGGGGATTCATAAAAATTCATGTGATATAGAAGGTTATATAGTAAAAAATATCTTCCTCTCACCCCATGCCCAATCTCTCTCCCTTAAGTGAGCCACTATTGTCAGTTTCTTATATAACTTTTCAGAATGTTCTGTGTTAATATGAACACTACCACAGGCTTATTCTTTTAACAATATCTTTATGCTACCTTCCAAGAACTCAGGAGTTCTTATTGGCAGGTTATTTTCCTGTGTCAGTGAAGTAATTGAAGGAGAAGTCTTTAGGAAGACTTTGAATCTGCCTTTCTGCTGTCAGTTTCTGATGAACAATGTGCTCTCTTCCTCCCAAATAAGAACCTTTACGGTTTTAACATCAATTTTCCGTTTATTTATTTTAGTGTTGTGCCTTTCATTATCTCAATGGCTTGTGCATTTACTCTGTGTGTTCTTTTGTTTTGGGCCTTTTTTTTTTTTTTTTTTTTTTGAGACAGAGTCTCACTATGTTGCCCTTGGTAGAGTGCTATGGCATCACAGCTCACAGCAACCTCAAATTCTTGGACTTAAGTGATTGTCTTGCCTCAGCCTCCCAAGTAGCTGGGACTACAGGTGCTCACCATAAGGCCTGGCTGTTTTTTGTTGTTGTTGGTGGTGTAGTTGTTATTTTTGTAAGGCAGGCCTGCACTGGGTTCAAACCTGCCAGCCCTCGTGTATGTGGCTGGCCGCTGAGCTATAGGCGCTGAGCTATAGGCGCTGAGCCTGTTTTGGGCCTTTTTAAGGTCTTGTTTTTGGAGTTCTATCATTTGAGCAGGTATCCAGTCATGTTTTGTTTTCTAAGCTAGTTCAAGAAGGATAGTAGAAGTACTTCTCTGTTAGGCTTGGTTGGCCCTTCAATGTTTCTCCCTGTTGGACACCCAGTCACTTTATGGGTAGGGGGATGTGAGGAAGAAGACCTGGGTCTGTTTGGGGGTGCAAACAAGGAGGAGGAGCAAGGTAAAAGTGGGTATCTTCTAGTAGTGATGACAGAAATTTAACTCACTAGACCAGGAGCACGTGGGCATAACCTGCTAAAATGGAGGAATAATGAAGAGATGTAATAGTAGCTCTTAGAATCTCTTTTGGGGTATATATGCAGGTGAATATTTGTATGTCTCTTGGGGGCTATTCTGTTTTTATAGGGTAAATTATTGCTAAGTGAAAATAGGATATAAAAGGACTAAATGCTTATGAATTAGGGTTATAGGATTCTTCCCCTTTAGTCTGAATTTAGAAGCTGTATCCATAGAGGTTAAAAATATGGAGCATTCCACTTTATTCCAAGGTAAGTTGAGACAACTTACTTTAGAGATAATTGTAATATTAAAATATTACATGTAAAAACAAAGAACTTCCTTGTTGCCAGGGGAAGAATGATTTGGGACTCTTGATCACCTATTGGTCAAAGCAAAAGGGAGAATGTGAATAGTTGTAAGTTATAATATGAACAGCCTCAGTCTCATGAGGAAAAAGTCAAGAAGGCTTTGCTCAGAAAAGACTCAATTTTCTGAAGCGGAGCCCTGAGGAATTTAACCATTGGGTTTCCCATAAATGACACACCCTGTGCCATGGTGGATCACATCCCTCTAGTACATGCTCTGGTGATTTCCGTAGGACTGGTGATTTCCTGCTGTGACTCTTAGAGCAAGCCAACAGGGTGATGCCAAATTCTAGTTTGGTAAATCAATTCCAAATGAGATAAATTAATGCCTTTTTAGTGGGAAGATGGGAAACAGAGAGTAGGTTTGTTGGAGAGTAAGCACATAAATTGAAGTCTTCAACCCTTAAAATGTCACTTGCAGGAAAATCTTTTACAAGTAAACATGGGAATGATTTGGCCAAAGATTCAAAATTATATTAAACATCTGGGACTGTATTCAGCAGCCAACTTTCTAATCATTTCTATGAAGTGTGGTGATTGCATTTATGCTCATTTTTCTGAGGGTGAAGTTTGGAGAGGACTAAAGAAAGCTGTTGGCAGGAGTCAAAGAGATGAAAGCCTAAGGACAAAGAGTAGGAGGCCCAGGTGGTTCATGACTGAGGCTTTGGAAATGATTTCTGGTGTCCTACTTCAAAGAAAATAAATATAGTCAACTCTGTTAATCCCTGGTGATGGAACATTCAGCTGTAGCTGTGACAGTTTGGGCTCTAAAACCACCCTTTCTGTCCTTCAAAATTCTGATTTACAAAGTATACACACAAAGAACAGATAGCTAGAGAGAAACCAAAATACCTACTTTATTCTTAGCAAAGCAAGCGTTCAGTCACCTTTGGTGCAGGGCTCTGGGCAGTTTGCTCATCCCAGAAGACAGGATTGGTGGTCTTCCCTCATGGATGGGGAAGCCTTGCCACAGGGGGCCTGGCAGCAGTAAGGAGACCAGAGCAACTCAGCAGTTGGCTGAGTGCCTGCTAAGTCTGTATGTAGGCAGTAGAAGAAGTGTTAAACTTACATTTGAGGCAAAGTAACCTGGCATTCTAGTAAAACATGGCCAAATGCCTGTCCAGCTCTGATGAGTCAGACTAGGCCTTCCTCCTTTATAGAAGGAGTTAGTTATGGGGAGAGACTAGATGTGTTTATTCAACACTATCTGATGGGGTGAGAGAGCTTGAGCAGAAACTTCTTAGACCAGAGAAGGACTGGGGGCAAAATAGCTCCCTTCCCGACAGTTGGAAACAGACATATAATAAACTGCACATATTTTACGTGTACAGTTTCATAAGCTTTGACATGTGTATACACCTGTGAAACTGTCACCAGATCCAAGATAATGAACATACTCATCATCCCCAAAGTTTCCTTTATCCCTTCCACTCCTCTCCTTCTCTTCCCTTGTCTTTAGGCAATGACTGATTTGCTTCTTGTCACTGTAGTTTAGTTTCTACAGGATGTGTCAAAAGTTGCCCCTACAGTTGCCATACATAGGGAAAATGAGAAATTGTAGTTAAATGTACCCTTTTTTTTTCCTTTTACAAAATATCCATTACAAATTTTATAAAGAGGTGACCAACATATAGGGAATATTTTCACAACTTTGTATCTGTTTAATCATATAATACATACTCACTTTAGTTTCTTTCACTCAAAGAATTACTGAGATTCATCCATGCTGCATCCATGCAGTTCATTCCTTTTAATTGCTGAGTAGTGTTCCGTTGTATGGATATACCACAATCTGATAAACATTTGGATAGTTTATGGTTTTTGGCTATTTGAAATAAAGTTGCTTTTATCATCTGTGTATGAGTCTATGGACAGATGCCCTTCTTTCTTCTAGGTGAGTACCTAGAAGTGAAATGGCTAGATCATATGCTGTGCATATGTTTCACTTCTTAAGGAAGTGCCAAACTTTTCCAAAGTGGTTGTACCGTTTTACATTTCCCACCCACAGTGTATAAGAGCTCTTTCTTCATATCCTTGCCAATACTCCAACAGTTGCATTTAAAGTCACTCATATCTTAGAATGTAGTCAGCTGTGGAGATAGGCTCAAAGTTTTACAAATTAAAAAATTTGGAGGCCAGGTGCTCACTCCTGTAATCCTAGCACTTTGGGAGGCTGAGGCATATGGATTGCCTGACCTCACAGGTTTGAGACCAGCCTGAGCCAGAGTGAGATCTTGTCTCTAAAAATAACTGGGTGTTGTGGCAGGTGCTTATAGTCCCAGCTACTTGGGAAGCTGAGGCAAGAGAATCACTTAAGCCCAAGAGTTTCAGGTTGCTGTGATGCCAGGGCACTCTACTGAGGGCAACAAAGTGAGACTCTGTCTCCAAAAAAAAAAAAAAAAATTGGAACATCATGATATATTCATGCCATTGACTTGATAGAGAAGGTAGGTCATTGTCCTTTAGTATAGCTTCTATCTTCTGGGTTTGTCTCTTTCCCTTCTAGTAAGGGGTGATCGTGATGGTGATTTTGTACTTGTTCTTCTAGTCCCTGGAAACTGGTAGATGGCTCCAAAGGCTAAAGTAGGTTCTTATTTGACTGTTTCTGGCAAAAATATCTAATAGAGGTGCTTTCACAGACCTAAGATGGTATAGTACTGAAAAAGAAATCTCATCGGTCATTTCTAGAAGTTGTCAGGGCCCCAACTCATTACTGTAAATGTTGCCAAAAATAGAGAAAGACCCAAATAGAGAAAGAACCAAGCATTTATCCTATCTTCCTGTTTTAACAGTATGCCAGGGTAGCCAAATTGTTGATCGACTAATATATACAGAAGGAATGATAACATTAAAAAACCACTATTTTGCAGCCCTTATTGAAATGATGGCTCTAGGCAGTGATTATCAATGACTGCTGAAACCCATTAGGTGAAAGATTGGAGGGAACTTGATGGTAGAGTGAATCAGGCTGATATCATCAGAGGCCGTGGCTGATTCTTAACATGACAAGAAAGGTGACAGGGAAACATTCTGTGCCTGTAACATCATGTAATAGTAAGGAGACAGCACATCCTGGGCATTACTCTGGCCAAAAGAATTATACATGAATGGAAGGCCATGGATTTAACTGTCAATTTATAGGAAACTCAGGGGACAGAGAAATGTGCTAACTGATACCATAAGGATACAGTCAACCAAGTCTACAATGTGGGAAACTCTAGGAAGATGCATGATCCTTGATTGGTTTCTTAAACCAATAAATAGTATTTTAAAAAATACAGAAAGAGAAGCAGTGTTATAATTTAAAAGAGTCATATCATGTGTGGTGCTTGATTAGGTCCTAATTCAAAGAAACCAATTGTAAAGAGACATTTTGGGGATAGCTGGAGAAAGTCAAAGATGGGCATGGTATTAGATAATGTTAAGGAGTTACTATTAATTTTATTGGGGATGGTGAGGGTATCATGGTTATGTTTTTTAAGAAAGTCCTTATCTATTAGTGCATTGGTTCCTGAATGGGAGTGATTTTGCCTCCCCAGGGAACATTTGGCAATTTCTAGAGACATTTTTGATTTTCGTGACTTGGTGGTTATTAGCATCTAGTGGGCAGAGGCCAGGGATGCTTCTCTTTTTTCTTTTCTTTTCTTTTCTTTTCTTTTTTTTTTTTTTTTGGGACAGAGTCTCAAGCTATCTCCCTGGATAGAGTGCTGTGGCATCATACCTCACAGCAACCTTCAACTCCTGGGCTTAAGCGATTCTCTTGCTTCAGCCTCCCAAGTAGCTGGGACTATAGGTGCCTGCCACAATGGCCGGCTATTTTTCTGTTGCAGTTGTCATTGTTGCTTTAGCTGGCCTGGACTGGATTCAAACCACCAGCCTTGGCGCCCTACCCACTGAGATACGAGTGACTCCAGGAATGCTCTTAAATGCCTATAATAACACATGATAGAACCCTCCCACAAAGAATTCCCCTATCCTAAATGTCCATAGTGCCACACATGAGAAACCCTGTGTTATAGGTACCTCCTGCAATAACTACAGGTGAACTAATATGATCTCTGGGGTTTGCTTTTAATAATCAACAAGCAGGAAAATAATAGGGATGGGGTGAGATGAAATAAGAGTGGGTGTTGCTAGCTATTAAGGCTGAGTGATGGGTATGCAGGAGTTCATTTTATTCCCTGACTATTTTGGTACATGTGAAAATTTTCATGATAAAAATTTAAGAATAAAGCCAGGTGTGGTGGCTTACACATGGAATCCTGGCACTCTGGGAGGCTGAGGTGGGAGGATTGCCTGAGGACAGGAGTGTAAGACCAGTCTGAGTGAGACTCCCAGCTCTACCAAAACTAGAAAAAATTAGCCTGGTGTAGTGGCACATGCTTGTAGTCCCAGCTACTCAAGAAGCTGAGGCAGGAGGATCACTTGAGCCCTGGAATTTGAAGTTGCTGTGAGCTATGATGCTAGTTGCACCGCATACTAGCCAGGGCAACAGAGTGAGAATCCATTTCAAAATTTTCTTTCGTTTTTTTTTTTTTATTGTTGGAGATTCATTGAGGGTACAAGAAACCAGGTTACACTGATTGCATTTATTAGGTAAAGTCCCTCTTATAATTATGTCTTGCCCCCAATAGGTATGTCACACACCGAGACCCCCACCCCCTCCCTCCTTCCCTCTCTCTGCTCTTCCTTTCCACCACCCTCAAAATTTTCTTTTAAGAATAAAAATTTCAAATGTTAGCTAAAAGGACACTAAAGAGACCAGGAGGGCAGCAAAGAATGAATCTACTCTGTCTAGACTGTGTGTGGGTAATTGGTGGGGAAGGTTGCCCAGGCCTAGAGCAAGTAGGATACTAGGAGTCTCTCCTGGGATACATTTTCCACCTAGGTGAAAAATTGTGTATATCCAAACCCAACTTTGCAGAGAAAAATGCAGGCATGACTAGTTGTAGTTTGAAAGGTTGTCTTGAGTATTTTGCGCCTTTGAGGTGTTTTACAGATTGTTGAGTTCCTAGACAGAGAGAGAGAGAATAAAGTAAAGCTAAATGTTATGGAGTCCTGTTAAAGTACAATCAAATGAAAAAATCTCTAAAAGTATAAATCTGTGGGAAAACATAAGTTATCAAAAACTTTATATTAAGCCTCCTTAATATCCTCCTTCTTGTACGACCATGTAGGTTATGTTAGGGATCAGATGGAGTTTGCAACTCCATTGAGATCCATTGAAATCAGCCATTGGAAGGAGTATCTGCTTAGATGTGTAGACTTTGGTAGCCATCGTTTAGATTGATTGATTGATGCCTACTTTAGCAATGCCGACTTCCTTAGTTATTTACTTTGAAGACAGCATTGTAAAAATTGATCACCAGCCCAAATCAATGTTACCCTAAAGTCTTTTTGTGACTCTTTGGGGAGGCAAAGAGATGGTATAATTTTTTATTTACTTAAGTCTGTTGCAAATTGGATCTGCTTTGTCTTTTTTTTTTTTAACTTTTCATGCAATGTGTTGTGTGGACAAGTCATGCCTTTCCTCTTCCTATTGGGAGGGGAGAAAATAAGGGGCTTGTCTGAGGCTCTGGAGGCAATATAATCTGTTTTCGTTGGCTCAGTTACTCATGCATATTTAGTTGCTAGCTCTATTTGCTGATCTAACTTACTCCTTTGATTTATTCCCATGATACCTCTGATATTAGATATCTTTGTCTTCATTTATAACCTTTTCTCTCAGGGTTGTTTCCATAAGAGTTCTCATCAAAATCTCTGCTCTTGGATCAGTTGTCAAATTTTGCCATTTCTTTCTAAGCCTGAATGTGTGAAAAACTCAAACTGTTTTTCCTCTACTCTTACACCACAGCAGACGACTTCTATGACCTTATGTGCAGGGGTTTCTCCCTACCACCAAGCAAGTAGTCAGTTCTACAGTGGATACCTATTGGGTGTTCTCCAGTTTAATGCTGATGCTGTCTACCTGGAGATAGAGTCTCGTCCCACAGGATGGGGACTCAGTCCCACAAGACTTCCCCACAACACCTCAGCCTACCTTCAGGTACCAGCTGCAAGTCCAGGCTTCCGGTACTTCTAACTGACTACCTTCAAGTTCCTGTGAACTCTTCTTTGGATTTGATTAACTTGCTAGAATGGCTAAGAGAACTCAGGGAAACACTTGGGTTTATGGGTTTATCATAAAGGGTATAGATGTTATAAAGGGTACAGATGAAAAGATGCATAGGGCTCAAGGTATGGGGGAAGGGGCATATGAACCCCCAGGAAACTTCATGTGTTCAGTTATCTGCAAGCTCCTTGAAGTATGTCCTCTTGGGCTGTTTATGGAGACTTCATTACGTAGATATGATTGACAACCATGTAGAAATGTGACTGGACAAAAAGAGTATGGCCTAATACTAATAGACTGAGTGGGGTAACCCAGCAAGGTTAGGTTCTTCTTGGCCCCTCTGTGCAGCGTTCTTTCCTCTGTGGTGTGGGGCAGAACCCCTTCTTTTATGAGCTACAATCAGACAAGGTAGGTGAGAGAATTTCTCCATGGCCAGCTCCTACATGGAATGGCATGGGAAGATTCCTGCCTTGGGGAGAGAAAAGATGAGATAGGAGAATCAGAAGATTCAATTCTCCAAGGACAATGACCTAAAGCACCCCCAACATTATAACAAAAGACTGTTATAAGGGGATATGCAAATTAGGAGTCAGAAACTGGACAAAAACCAATACACAGCCCTGTCTGGAAAGTATCCAGCCACATACTATGAAAATGATATTAATAGTGGCCGGATACTTCCCTGACAGTCCATGTGTGTGCGTGTCATAGTATTACAGGCCTGTCTCCAGTTAATCCACATCTTCTCTGTTTCTGTTATCACTTTTTTAGTGTAGAATTTGTCATGCTATTATAGACTTCTCCTTTAGAGGTTTCTAGCACCGACCTCTTCCAGCTGTTGCTATTGAAATGATAGTATTAGTTTCTCAGCACACTGATATCTACCTGGTACTCTAAAACTCTCTGGTTTTACATCTGTCAATCTAGTGCTGGATACCCCCCCTCAAGCTCCAGCCAAGACTTCACTTTTTCTGCTCCTCTAAATCATTTCCCACAGCTGCCTTGGGCCTCTGGCCCTGCTTCTGGGGCTTTTCTGAAGTAGAGCTCTTCCCTACTCCAGCCCATGAAGATACCTTTTAACCAGCTCTTGAGATTCAGTCTGCTTCATGACACTTTCCTGCAGGAATGCACAAAAACTCTCTGCATCCCCATGGGCAAAACTTGTATTCTGTGCTTTTTCCGCCCACATCCTAACCTCTAAATGCCATAAATACCCTCTTCTTCACTTATTTCATAGTTCTGTCTTTGTAATACTGGTAAGTACAGTCACATTAGTGCCTAGATTTTAAGCAACTGGAAGATAGCTGATTTTTTAGGTAATCTTTCTTTAAATTTGAACATAGTATCTAATTAGTCAATTACATTTTCTTAAAGGAGTGAGAGATAGACATCATGGCAGAGAGAATGAAGTTGCAAGTGGTTTTGATTTAATATTAGTGAATGCCCGTTGTGTTCCAGGCACAGTCCTAATTCATTATACCATCACACAATATTTATGTATGTGCCTTTGCCCTCTGTGACATTGTGCTGGCTGTAATGCATCTCCCACTTCTCTAACCCATAGTGGTGATTAAAAGTGTTAGGAGTTTTACTAGGCTTAGGTTTTTAATATGCCTTCTTCATGACTAAATTAGGTACTCTGAGGCAGCAATACTTGGGTTTCCTAAGGTGGCGTGTTACATGGATAAGCTTGTTAGGCCTAAAACATCATCCCGTAGCTAAGATTCTTGTTATTCATTCATTCCTTTAACAAAATAGGTGAATGAGGACAGCCAGGTACTGTTTTAGACATAAGGCTCTGCTGAAAAATCAAAGGTGGGAGTGTGGTTTCTACAGGCCCATGGAGCAGGTTAGAAATAAATGAGAGCAAGAGGACAAATCCATTTGGTTCTTCTTTGTTTTTTGTTTTCTTGAATATTTTTGAAGATGATAAATTTCCCCCCACCCAAAGCTTTAAATGAATGTTAGGATTGAAAAAAGGAGAGAGAATTTATGGAAGAGAAATTAACTAGAGCTCTTAAAATAGCTCTTTGTTTCTGAAAGCTTTGTTCTACCATCTATCTTATAACTGGAAAAAAAAAAAAAAAACTATCACGAAGTTACTTCTATAGCCTCTGCCAGTAAGGCAAATGTGCCCCAATGTTACCTCAAATAGGCTGATTTATTTAAACAAATTTATAGGGAAAGGTTTGTCTATTTTTCTTAGTGACTTTTACCAATGAACTATAATAGATCTTAATATATGATTTTGTATTTGTCATTAGTGAATGTGGTACGTATGTGGATATGGGGGGAGCAGATGATGTCATAATACTGTATCAGAAAATATGAATATAGGCATTCATTAACATTTTTCAGACAGAACAATCTTGACTCTTAAAGCCTCTTCATTTAATTCAAACATCAAATAACCTTCTTTGTGGCCTATATTATATCAGGTGTTCTCTTTGTAAGACTCATTTTCTAGACAATTAATGATATATTTGGTTAGCCAATATTTAATGTGCACCTACTGTGTGCCTAGCACCATGTTGTGTGCTGGGTGCCCTGCCTACCTCCATCAGTGTAGACTCCAGACTAATATGATTTCAGTGACTTTTTTAAAGCAAAAAACGTTACATTTTATGAGGATCAAAAAAGAGACATTTTACGTAAGGCACAAAAAATGGAATTACTCAACTCTTAAGTTAGATGTGGTCACATATATGGTTGTTTTTGCACTTGACCAGGTTTTATACAATCCTTTAAAAATGTGGCATCCAGATTTTAAAGTAGTTTTCTACTTTTTTCCTGCTGCCCAGATTAGATGTGTATTTGACCTTGTCATTCTGTCTTTGTGTCCTGACCTCTCATGTTTTCCATCTGTTATATGTATTTCATTTATAAAAACACTTGCTGAACTGTATGTAGTGTACCCATGAATCATATGAGGATCTTGCTAGAATGCAGATTCTGATTCAGTGGGTATGAGGCAAGGCCTGAGATTCTGCATTTCTAGCCAGCTGCTGGGTGATGCTGATACTTTGAGTATCAAAGTTCCATGTGATTTTCTCAGGTCTAACTGTTAGTTCACTAAGTTTCTCTTCAGCTTTTTTGAATCTGCCATTTAACATATCCAGGGGTTTTTAAACTTTAAATTCAGTAACAATACTTTTTATTTCTAGAAGTTCTGTTTGGTTCTTTTCAAATGTGCTTGATTCTTTGTTAAAAGGTCTTGTTCTTGGATTGAATTTTTACTCATTTACCTTAATAATGAATTAGAATTTATTTTGTGGTCCATTATTGATCATTCTTTTTGCTACAGTTTTTGGAGGGCAAATTCTCCCATTTCTCATGTCTGCTGATGTTCCTTCATGGTAGTTTGTATTCTTGGGCTGTGAAAGTACACCTGCAATTGTTCTCTACTTCCAGGAGCTCAGTGGCCCTGGACCAGTATTCATATTAATTTCTTAAATTGTAGCAGGATACTCTAAATGGAGATCCCTTTTCTGATATTACAGTTTCTTACTAGACACATTAATTCTATCCCATTAAAGGGCCCTGGACAATGGTGAATATCTGTATTATTTTCTGGAGGGCAGAATCTTTCCAGTCAGTTCCCTACCTCTCTTTGTTTTGAGGCTGTGGCTTTTCCCACCTGCCTAAACATAGCCCTGAGGAAGGCCTTCTTTTAAACTTTTCCTGCTGTGTTTAAGTGACTGCTGGTCTAGAGAGTTACATTCCTCACTTTCGATCTGTGCTGTAAATATCTCACCTGTTTCCAGCTAATATATTTCATGTTGTCTTCTCCTTTCTTTTAACTTGAAGATTGTCTGTCCCCTTTCCTGATTTTGACCACATTAAGCTAGCCTTGAGCATGATGGAGTTTCATAGACAAATCTTATTTTATTGTACGGGATTTCAAAATCATAGTTATTTCACTGAGGGTGGCTTTTACCCCTCTATTAATCATACTCCTGATTCAGAAATGGAATTCTAGTTTGGTCTCCTAAAGATAAATTAGTATATGGTGAAAAGGGAATTAAAAGTTCTAGGAATTAAATGATATGATTTGAAGAATACAGACATCTGCCTGGACATGTTTGTGTCTTACACAGCAAAGAAGGATATTCAGTGCAGATTCTGTTGTCTCATTAACCTTTAGTAACTGTAAAATCTAGCATAACATGTGACCAATACCAACAATAGCAGGTGATCTTTGTGGAGTGTTTAATGTATGCTAAGAATTGTGCTAAATATTCAACTCATAATTGCCAAGTCGTGGAAGCTACCTAAGTGCTCATCAGCCCGGGAATGTATCAACAAACTGGTATATGTATACCATGGAATATTATGTAGCCATTAAAAAGGACAGAGACCTTACATCTTTTACATTTACGTGGATGGAGTTGAAATACGGTCTTCTTAGTAAAGTATCACAAGAATGGAAAGATGAATATCCAATGTACCCCATTCTAATATGAAATCAATATATAAACAGTTACGTGTTCCTAAGAACAATAAAACACTGTTAGGGAACAATAAAACATGCAGGGAAAACATATGGTAGAGGGAGGGAGGGCATGAGGTGGGATCTCACCTAATGTGCACATTGTGAGGGTATATAACACGCCCCCTGGGTGAAGGGCTCTTCTACAAATGGAACTTTGCCCTGGAATTGAGAACAGTGTAACCTAAATATTGTACCCTCATATTAATTTGAATAAAGTTAAAAAAAAAAGAATTGTGCTAAATACTTTATATAGATTATTTAAATCTCAGTAGGCCTTTGAGATGGTTATTCCTATATGAAACTAAACTAAGGTTCAGAGAGATAAGCTACTTTTTCAAGGTCATAGAGCTGGCAAATGGTAGAGCTGGGATTGGAACTCAAGTCAGATTCCAGAACATGTACCCTTAACTACTTTGCCTCCATATTAATATTGTCGGCAAATCTCTTTCCATACATTTCCTGTCTTTATCTGAGTTTCCTTATTTGGGGATGAAAAATTTCTCTTTTTGATCCTTATGAAATATAAACTGCCATTAAAACATTTTTTTTTTTTTTTGCTATTAAAATAGGTATTGGGTGATTGAAATCAGATTGGATTTGAACCTGTGTTGATGGAAGTATGCATGGGATGTGGGTTGAAGCATTCAATCTAATTTTTCTTAGCTAATTTTTAAAGTATTGAGCAAGTGAATTCTGACATGAACAAGGAAGATTTAAATTCTCTTGAGAGGTTGGAGGTGTTCATTTTCTTATATTTTTTTTTTACATTTTCAATCGTCCTCACTCTCCCGTCTCATCTCAGTGCACCTGAAGCTCTGTTCCCAGGAGCAGCCAGACCTCTGGCTTCATCTCCTCTCCCTTCGACCTCCCTTCACCTGCTCCCTTGTTACTTCCCATTGCTGCCGCTCCAGATATTATCCTCACTGGGAAACTTTGGAAACAGCCAGATTTTTTTGGAGTCTTTCGGCAGAAAACAGACTGCTGCTCGTTTCTGGCATATAGCTTTGTTCAGAAAATAAGGAGTTAAAGAGGTCTGGGCTGTGAAGGGCTGTGACAACTGTCCTAGGGGGAGCTCTAGCGAGCCCTGGTGGGCAGTGACTCACATTGCTCTGTCACTGGGATCAGCATTGGCGGCCAGGTGGCGTTACAGCCAGAGCACGCAGGAGCCAGAGCACGCAGGAGCTGGGAGCATGCAGCCTGCACTGCGGGGCATGTGATGCTTGGCTTGCTGTCCCTGGCTGGTGACACAGAAACCTCAGCCCACAGCATGGTAACACTTCTGGCCGGCAACACCCTCAGGAGCCCACAACAATGGGTAGCTTCCTGGTGACTGATGAGTGGGTGTCCATCTCCCTGACCAAGAGAGCTTAGTAGGTCAGCAGCAAGTGAAGAGGATGTAATACACCCCTGGCCAGGAGTCATGCCCTAAAGAGGTAGGAACTGTGCTGCATTCGTCCAGCCGTGCATTCCTATCATAAATCACTGGGAGGAACTTTATTTGGCTTGTGTTTCATTATGCTGATTAAACTGCAGTGGGTGGGGGGGCATGATTGCGGTGGGAAGGATGGATAATGAACTACAAAAAAGTGGTTGATAAGATCTTGGAGTAGACTCATTGGATATGAATGAACTAGACTGCAGTAGTATCCTAACGTGAGTTCCAGAGCCTCACGAACCCTCTTTCTTCCTGTTCCTTCCTCTCATTCTGGTTAATCCACAAAACATAGGAGTTCCATCTTATTTTAATGATTAGAGCTAAATATTAATAATTTAGACCTGCCTGGAAGAGGGAATACATAGGTTTAAGTCATCTAGCATACTGGCACCAGCCAGGCGGATACCTTCTGGAAACATCCGGAACGAGTGGCTTGCCCAAATGAGTTTTCTCTAAGTGCTTTTGTTGGATCAAGTGACCTGTTTGAGTTTATCCTTCAGTTTACCCCAGGCGGGAAGGCAGCCTGTCTGCGGGTTGGTGGCCATGTTGGCAGGGAAGGGGTTAATCTCTTGTTGCTGTAGGAGCCGAGGCTGGGTCTGCCTCTGTGAGCAGGCTGGATTGAAAGCAGGCGCTGCAGTGCCATCGCCAGCGCCTAAGGAGTAAGATGATCTGATCTCCGCAACAGTGTCTAATCCGGGCTGAAATTTTTTTTCCCCCCCTTTCTTGTTTTTCTTTAACCAGCACCTCCCCCCTTCGTTCCCACCCTCAAGTCTGACGATGACACCTCCAATTTTGATGAACCAGAGAAGAATTCGTGGGTTTCATCCTCTCCGTGCCAGCTGAGCCCCTCGGGTTTCTCAGGCGAAGAACTGCCGTTTGTGGGGTTTTCGTACAGCAAGGCACTGGGGATTCTTGGTAGATCTGAGTAAGTGACAATCTGACTTTGTGGGGACCTGTACTGATGCGAGGTATACAGAGCCAAAGGTGCTGGTGGAGGTGGAGGGGTGGAATGGGGGAGTGCAGTGGAGGGGAGCTGCTATTCAGCTGCATTTGCAAAGCTGTCTTCTACCTGTTTGGGGTTTTGGGGGCGGAGGGTAGACTGTTAATATTCTCATTTTTCAGTCTGTAAGGTACCTGCTCCTGTCTGTGGCATCATATTTGTCAATTGGGTACTTTGGGTTAGTTTTTCAGTTTTTGGTCCTCTTAAGAGGGGAGGAAATAGTGGGAGATTTTTAGCAGTGCAGATCCTTGGTCGAAGGAGAAATGTCCAGTAGTTAAGATGAGCCGTCCATCTATTTATCCATCTATGTATCTTTCCCTCAAGTGGGTGGATGGGGGGTTGCTATCTTGGCTGGATTGAGAGAATCCTAAAACCTGTGTCTTGTAAGCTAAAGGTTTCCTGATGGGTTTAACTGAGCTGCAAGTGGCTGAACCAGAGCTCTAACAGAGAGATGGTGCTCGGCTGCTCTCCAAGTATGCTGCAAGATAAGGGATCTGGCAGTTGAGCCTCTCTGAGCTGGTGAAGTGCTGGCGGCCAGAGAAAGCCCGGTTACCGTGAGCCACCAGGAGGGAGTACGATGTAGCCAAGTCATTGATTCACAGAAACGGGGCTTTACTAAGGGGGGGGGGGGGACCCAACAAACCAAACCAGAGACTAGAAAATGGAAATATAAATACCATTGTAAACCTCTTGACCTGGTAGGTCTTTCTCCATTCTCGTAAAAGCTATTGAAAAATGCATTAGTCAGGCACTTGGGATTAGATAGTCCCGGCTTCCAGGAGCCTCCTGAAATTTCTGTTAATTGCAGAAGCCTCTGTGGATGTGAGAGCTCAGTATCTTGTGTCTCATGATGTGATGACATTCTGTTTTTAGAGGAGAGAATTCCCCGGGAAGGTCTTGGACCAGTGGTGGTGTTCCCCAGATGCCCTGGCTTCTGCACTTGGAGTTGGAGGCTCTTGGAGTAATTAGCTGTTGCCCACTTAGGAGATGGAGGCATTTATTCCCTATTTATTGTACTTGTAGTTTAAATATTGATTTGAAGGGATGGTGTGTTGGTTCTTAGATAGTGTCTCCACCTGGGTGCTGTTTTGACAGTAACATTCCTGGATACTTATCAGACTATTGTGGGCAACAAGGCATTTGATGGGATACAGGGTTGAGGGCTGCCATTGAATTCGAGAGAGATTTTTATTTTGAAAGATGCTGAGGTGGTCAATTTTATTTCCTCTCTGGGGACTAGGTTTAAAATTCAGGTTGGATTTTGGTAATGTTGGATGTGTCTTTCTGGCTGATTTCCTTTTCAGCCTTAAAGCGATCTGGATGGTGGTAGGAGAGGCACAAAGCTAACTAGCTGTTGAATGTGCCGTCAGATGGATTCGAAATGTCCCAGCAGGGCTGAGAGGTTTTGTGTTGCCATCAAAGAGCAGGGAAGAAGTAGAGGCCTAATGTTAAGGGATGCATAGTTAGTGGGCAGTGTAACCTTGACACACGCAGGAAACTGAAGGTCACAAATCGAACTGGAAGGAGACGTGTAGAGTGTTCTAGTTCTGGTTAGTAGTTGGCTGGTTGGATCAGAATGAAATCTCGCTTTAGGGTGTTAATCAGTGATCTGAAGGACCAGGGAGGACTTAAGGGAGTTAGATTTCACAAGTAAAGGCAGAATGATGTGGAAGATCTTAGGCATGACAATTAATCTGAAGCAGTGTGTGATTAATTGCTTATTTTTCAGGAAGATTCTAATTGCATCTTTCTGCTTCTCATAGAAAGCTCAGTTAAGGGAGCTCTCAGGCAGGGGCATCTCAGAATTAAGGCCCAGACACGATAAATATTTGTTGATTTAATTTACTCATGATCCATTCCCCTGGAATGTTGTTTATATTACTTACTGTATTTGCAAATTTGCTATTTCACCTTTGGTAGTTTAAACTGTATCTCTAGAGCATAAAATGAGCTTCTGTTCATGCCCCAACAGAATGTTTAATAAGGTTCTCATAAAAAAAAGATCGATGAAATAAAACCATGTATTTCTTATCTGGAAGATGACGTAGAGTAGTCCTTTCTTTGGGAAACTTCAGTGTATTTTCCATGGCAATTTGGGGTGGGAATCAGAAAGATTTTTCTTTCATCTTGTATCTTGTTATGTGATGTTGCCGTTAGATTTTACTCTGCTGTGGGCAGCCCTTTGGTGAAACCTACAGCATCATTTTTAGAAATTCATTCCACCTGTTGGATGTAGGTGACCCTGGACATGTTGGATTATAATAAATTAGAGATCTAGTAAAAGAGATGCAATGATGGAATTACTTAGCTCCTGCAGTTCTATTGACATATAGTTACAAAATTCATTGGAAAAGGGAGGCTTTCTCTGGGGGTACTCCCTTTGCCACCAGTGACCCTGTGCTTCTTCCTGAGTTTCTTGTTCTCTCTTCCCTATTTTCAGCATTACAGGTTTTGATTTACACACATTGATTACCTGTGCTGTTACTCATTCTTCACACCACTGAGGAAATTGCAGATGCTGCTATACTGTGCTAGATAAATTGACCTCAGATTTGTTACCATTGAATTGAATGAAATGTTCAGAAATGGAGCTGAATGAATGAGGAATTTTCATGAAGACTTTGGCAGTGAGAACAATTTAAATTTTGTGGTTACTTCTCACTTTTTAGGATCCTTATTTTGGGACCCCAGGCTATTGAGTGCATTATTGTTTTAGGTTTGGCAAGAATCTTCATCACAGCATTTCAGTGGCTTAGGCGTAGTGGGAGTTCCTTGCAATTTGAGTTGGTGGGAGCAGGAGAGATTCTAAAGAATTAGGTTTTGTTGGTTTTGGAGTTAGATGGTAAAGCTAGTTTCGAAGATTGGGTATCTCTTTAGTGCCTCTTTCTTTTCCTTTTTAACCAATGATAATACAAACCAAATCGCCAAGCTCTGAATGCCTGGGTATTCCTCTGAGCCTCTGTTTGCTTGAACTTTAGAATAGTAGGGTAGTAACAGAAATTAGTGTGTTAAAGATTTAAAAATAAAATGGATCCCAGCTCTTTTCTCTCCCTTGTCAGCATGGGGTACATTTTACATTTCTTTAGGTCCTTCCTTCTTTCTCCTACATTTAGGTGCTGCCTCATTTAAGCTTTTGTTGAAACAGTGCCTTTTTGCAAACCTTTAGTATAAACACGAGAAGGTAAAAACCAGTTTTTTATGTTTTGTATTAATTTTGCACCTGCTGGTTGTATGCTTTTAGAGAAGATGGAAATCTTAGAGGGGTAGGCAATGGGATCTTGATGAGATTGGACTTTGTGGGATGATGGTGTCTGGGTAGTTGGTTTTAGGAAGCGGGCTCTTTCTTCTTTTTGATGCAGGGCTTTTTTTTTTTTTTACCTTTTGGGTTGATCTGAAAATGCAAGAGTGGAGGCAGCCATTTAAACACTGTGGAGGAATGAAGAGTGGCTGCTGCCACTGCCACAAATTTTCAGAAACTTTTCAGTGCCTCTTCCTTGCTCTGTTGAGTCTTCGTGGATGTTAGTTTCCCTCAACTACAAAGTGGGGTAACAGTGATACCTTTCTCATAGGACTACTGGGAGGCTTAAATAGAACATATAACCCTTGGTCTAGTACTAGGCATGTGGAGAAACCTCAAAACACATTTGTTGTTACTGTTTTTTTTGAGACAGAGCCTCAAGCTGTTGCCCTGGGTAGAGTGCTGTGGCATCATACCTCACAGCAACCTTCAATTCCTGGGCTTAAGCAATTCCCTTGCCTCAGTCTCCCAAGTAGCTGGGACTTCAGGCCCCCACTACAATGCTTGGCTATTTTTCGGTTGTAGTTGTCATTGTTGTTTGGCAGACCCGGGGTGGATTCGAATCCGCCAGCTCTTGTGTATGTGGCTGGCGCCTTAGCCGCTTGTGCTACAGGCACCAAGCCAGTTATTGTTTTTGTTATTCTTGATACTCTAATCTTGTTTACATGGTCATTATGAAAGTTTTGAGACATACAAAAATCAAGAAACGTAAAATCTGCACAGATAGAAACAAATGAAGCCCTCCTAGCAACACCGATAAGACGAGCAAGTTAAAACTTGCACGTGAAAAATCAGAAAGGATGCTGTCAGCACCCTTGAAAGGAATTGAAATAATGGACTATAATTCGGTCTGTTATAAAACTTTTTGTAGTGACCCACGTATGTGTAGTGTTCTTCCATATAAGCCAAGAAAATGTGAAAAGGACTCAGCAATAGTTAGGTAGTCCAAAATCATGCTGGACCTGATACCTAGCTTCCCAGGCCTTGGGAATTTTCTAGTAGAGATGCTTAAACATCCTGGGCAACAATAAAGGTTAATATGCAGTTGCCAAATACCTGTTGGGAAAAGGTGGTTGTTGGGGAGGAGTGGCTTTGGGGACAGAAATAGAGGGTCCAATTTCAGAGTGGGTACCTTTCCCATTTTAAGTTGAGCAAATCAAAGCAGGCATATTGAAACAACCAGAGAACACAAAGCAAGCACCTTTGTTACAGAATATCATGGTACAAATTGCACATCTTACTGCTTTAGGAGAGTCAGGGGAGTAAGGCAAAATCCAACAGGGGGCACTTAATGGGTAGTGCACATGCTAAAGTACGTTGATGATCTCCTTGGAATGTTGGTTTATCCTCCAAGGGCACAGCCAGATCTTTTTCATCTTGTTTTTCCTGAAGCATAGGATACAGTAGGCCTTTAGTAATATGTGCGTGGGACTGGGCTTGTGAGCATACTAATGGAAAATAAAATATTTGGGTCAGCTTTTTAAAAGACAATGAATTTGGATCACCAGAGAGGAAGGTGGAGAGAATTTCAGGTGGGCAGAGTGTTAACAATAGCTCATCCTTCCAGAGCACCAACATTGCACCAGGCTTTGCTCCAAGCACTATGCACAGATTGACTCATTTAACGCATTGCCATACTAGAAAAATGATTTTTTCTTTGGGGCCATAGTGTTTTATTAGGTCAAGAGACATGTGAGTTACATGTGCTTCACAAGGCCCCAGATTCAAAACTAGTGTGAGTTAAATACAACTCACGCAATAGTTAATGTGTTAAATTGCACAACTTCCAAAGAGGAAGGTACGGTCACTATTCTCATTTTACATGTGAGAAAACTGAGGCACAGAGAAACGAAGCAACTTGCCTAAGGTAATATAGCTCTGAGTGGTTCCAAGCCTGGTACAGAGTTGGTGTCTTGTAAGTGTGAGCTGTTCTTATCATTCTGCCTATTTGAAGCCAGGTAGTGTGGCTCCAGGGTTTCTTAGCCATTGTGTTATGCTGCTAAGTAAGAACAGCACAGGCGAGAGGAGTCAGGAAATTTGTGTGAGGTGCTTCACATGCTTGGTGTGTCAGAGGTGGAGGCCTGCTATGGGAATGACAAGCAATGATGTTGGATTAGAGTAGGATGAGAGCTGACAGGCCTGAATGCTGGGTTTTGTTTTCAGTCTCTGTGAGTTTATTGAATAGGTAGATTGTATAGTTCCTGGATTTCTCTGATTTCTTCTTCTCCTCTTCTCATTTAGATACTCCTCTTTTTTTTTTTTTTTTTTTTTTTAAAGACAGTTTCACTCTGTTGCCCAGGATAGAGTGCTGTGGTGTCAGCCTAGCTCATAGCAAACTCAAACTACTGGGGTTCAAGTAATCCTCCTGCCTCAGCCTCCTGAGTTGCCAGGACTATGGCACCAGCCACCAATGTCCAGCTAATTTTCCTTTTTTTTAGCAGGTACAGGGTCTTGCCTCTTGCTCTTTCTCAGGCTGCTCACAAATTCCTGAGCTCAAGGGATCTTCCCACCTCAGACTCCAGAGTGTTAGGATTACAGGTGTGAGCCACTGTGCCTGGCCTCCTTTAGATGCTCTTACCTGGTGTATGCATGTGTGTGTGTGTAACATGTGCCTGCACACCTACATAAACCCACACATATACATATATTCTCTCCCTGAGGGTCCTTATTTGCTAAAGCATAAGCTCCGTGAAGATAGGAAACTATTATGACCTTATTTGGCACCATATCATACAAGCTAATCAGTAAGCACTTGGTGAATTGATCCAAACCATTTTTTTCATTTTTTGAGACAGAGTCTCCTTTTGTTGCCCTCGGTAGAGCGCTGCGACATCACAGCTCACAGCAACCTCAAACTCTTGGGTTTAAGCGATTCTTTTGCCTCAGCTTCTCAAGTAGTTGGATCTACAGGTGCCCACTGCAATGGTTGGCTGTTTTTTGGTTGCAGTTGTCATTGTTGTTTAGTAGGCCTGGACTGGGCTCAAACCCCCCAGCCTCAGTGTATGTGACTGGTGCCCTACTCACTGAGCTCAGGGCGCCGAGCTGAACCAAATCATTTTTATGGCTACAACTCTCAACTTGTCAATGACTCTATGATACATATCTACTGAAATCTATGTTTGATACCTCCAGTTGCCCTGAGATGGCTTATTCCAGTGGAAGATATTTTGAACTCTCTAGTTAGTCTTACATCCTTTTTATTGAAATTACTTGGAGGTTGTAGGATCTTTCCTTAAAAATTATTTTTCCATATCCAGCCAAAGTCTCTTTGTCATTGTGCTTGACACCCAGATCCCTATTGGAAAGAGTTTCATCTGTGATTCAATGTTCTAAATAGTTAGCAACAATAACAGCATCTTCTCCAGTACATGAATGCACACATGTGTTGTATTTCCCAAGTAAGTTCAAAAACCTAAACTAGTTTCTGCCTGTGGTTACTGCCTTCAAGTGCCTTGCAGCGTTTCTGTTCCACTAATCGTCTGGATCAGACGTTTCACATTTTCCTCTGTGTGTTGTATTGGGTTTTTTCCTTTCCTCTTGCTCAT
Source organism: Loris lydekkerianus (assembly GCA_963574355.1). Taxonomy (NCBI): domain Eukaryota; kingdom Metazoa; phylum Chordata; class Mammalia; order Primates; family Lorisidae; genus Loris; species Loris lydekkerianus. The sequence continues at coordinate 29,323 of CAUYPK010048156.1, forward strand.
TCAATTTCTTCTTTCTCTTAGTCAAGCACAGCTTGTTCTCCTTGCCTGATTTTGTTCTCTATTTAGACTGTGCGTGCCTGCCTGCCTTGCAGCCCTGGCAGGACCATTCTACCGCCTTCTCATTTGTCTTAAAGATACCTTTAGGAAATCTAATCCAGACGATCCTAGCCCAATCCTGAAGATCAGGCTCCAAAAGATCTGTCAAGTGTGTTTTTTACTGGCCTACACATGCAATTTGCATTGTTGCCTGGGATCCCTTAAGAAGACAGTCAATGACTAAATGGCGCTACATGTTCCTGAGTTCTGCGCCAGTTTGGCAACTCTTCCTTTGCCTAAGTGTATTTCTCCCAGTTGTCTCTTTGTTTGCCATTTATCTCTTGACCTCCCTCTGACAAACTTTAGTAGCCAACACTCAGTGCCTACACTGAAATGACTGTCTCAGAAGCCACTGAATATGCATCCACCAAATCTGGTGATTTCTACCTTGGGATACTGTTCATTACCACATTTCTTCTGGAAAATGTTCTACTTTCTTTCTTTCTGAGTTACAAACACTTAGTTTTCCTCCTAGCTCTCAAACTGCCCTTCTCACTCTTTTGTGACTGCTGCCTTCTGTTTTAGGCCTTTGAAATGTAGGCACCATCCCCTCAGGTTCCATCCTCAGTTCTCTTTTCAGTCAGTTCTTGGTGATCTCGTTCAGGACCTTGACTTTACCTTTCACTTTCCTGTGGCCTCTGCGCGTTGTTCTCTGCATTCATCATCACCAGGATGTTTTACCAGTTTCTTACCGTCCTGTCCTCTGTTCCCTCCCAACACTGACAACAGACCCACTCACTCACTCAGTAAGCACTAGGTGCTAGTTTTGGCTTCTTTTATGTAAGAAACCACCACTTTCCCTACCCTTGTAGGCAAGAGAACTGAGTCATTGTAAACTCTTTTCTGCCTCTTCCGCCAGCCCCTCAATTGCTAGATCCTCTAAAGTTGTCCCTCTAAGATGACACTGTCATCCATGCCTGTCTTTCTGTTCTCACTGTCACCCCTCATGGACTTTCACCTGGACTATTGCAGTAGCCTCCTAATTGATTCCTTCGCCTCCATTTTTCCTGGCTGTTCTCCATAGAGGGTGGAATTCTCCCAAAGCATAGGTTGTATGATGTCATTCACCTGCTTAGACCTTCAACAACATCCTTGTGTGTACAGAATTAATGCCCATTCCTGAACTTGGTATTCAGTCCTGGTACATTAAGACCCCAGCCTGCTTGTTCATTCGTTCCCTACCTCTTGTCCCCTACTGATTCATCTCAGTAGCATTGTTTGTTCAAGCTATCCAAGGACAGGACCGTTTTCCTTCTTTTGCCCGAAACAGAGCCTTGCCTCTGGAAGGTCTTCAGTGAACATTTATCGAATTGATCGAATTGAATTAGACTAAAGTGGCCAGGGGTTATGGCAATTCCTTGTGCATTGTTTATCCAACTGCTAATGGAAGTTGTTTTCTATTGAGCACTTCCCTTGTGCCCATAGCTATGCTGAGTACTTTCCATGCTTTATCTCATTAGGTCTTCACAATCTCACCCTAACTCTAGGAGGCAGCTGATATTTTCCCCTTTTATTGAGTAGGACACTGAGACTCAGCAAAGTTAAATTATTTTCCTGAAGTCCTACAAGGAGGATCAGATCTAAGACCTGCACCCATATCTGGTTGCCTCCACACCACTGTGTTACCTACCCTGCACCTCGTAGACACGACTTTGCTGGATTATGCAGGACCTACGGACTTGTCTAATAATAAAGGTGAACGAGCTAGTTTTACTGAGAATCCATTCTGTACCAAGCACTATATTCTAAGTGCCTGAGAAGCATTCCTGTTGACTCTAAGAAGCAACTCATCATTTGACAAGTAAGGAAAGTGATGATCATAAAGCTTTCATTCTTAAGTTTATACAGCTCGCATGTAATTGAGGGTATCCAGCTTTTCCAATTTTTAACTTTAGAGGTATGAGCATTTTTTATTTTGGAGAGGACAAATTGTAGCATACTCATTAAAAGTCTGGGCTTTGCAGGAGTTTGAGCTATGATCGTGCCAGCCTGGGCAACAGAGTGAGACACTGTCTCTGGGTAAAAAAAGAAAAGTCTGGAGTTTGGAGTCAGATTGATATAGGCTCAGATCTGGACTACACCCCTTGCTTGTTGTATGAACAAGGTATTTAATTTCTTTCAGCCTCAATTTCCTCATCTATAATGTGATGGTATAATAGTGCTCATCTGATAAGTTTGCTGTGAGGACATGTAGCACGCTTAGCTTTAGTGCCAGGAGCACAGTGAGTGTTTGTTTCATATTTGTTATTATTTAGGTGTGAAGATGGGTATGTGGTGTCTTCAATTCTCATTTTCTCCCTGCTTCCACTTTATAAAGACATCTTGCTGGTTTCTGCCCATTGAGAGAATCTAGCCCCCACGTGGGGTGACAGACATCCTAATATCTCCATCCAGTTTTTGACTCTGAATGGAGTCTGTGATGTCGGTTAAACTTGCACTTTCCATAAAATACTCTCCAGGCTTCTGGTAGGATCCAATTCCAGTAGGAATTATGCATGTGCCCAACCTAGATGTCACATGCTTACACCCACCAAGGGGTTGTGTGTCTCCTGGATGGGTGAGTGTGTGTGACGTTGTCTTAGAACCAATGCTGGGCATCTCTGGTACAGGTGCTGGAAAACTGTTTCATGCTAGCATTGGTGCAATGCGCTTCTCATTTTGGATTCCTTTGTCCCACTATGACCTTTGTGTTAATCAGTACCAGTTGAGGTTTGAACTCGTCAGCCCTGCACACCAGGAGCTATGGTGGCCAGTTCCACTGTGACCTTTAAACTGTGACTGCCTACGGTACGGAAGTGCTGGCACACCATTCATTCATTTGGTCACTCATGTATTCATTAAAAAAATGTATTGTTCTAGGCCTTGTGACCCTGCCTGCAAGGAGCTAGCCTTTTGTGCAAGAGAAACAAGCGATAAATAACTCCTAAACACAAATGAGATGATTTAAGATGATGGTCTGGGCTCTGAAGAAATCAGGGCCAGGATAGGGACTACCTGGTGGTAGTTACTTTAGATTGGGTGCCCAGGGAAGGCCCTTCTGAATTGAGCATGAGCATTTTGTTCAAGAAGGTTGAGTCACTTCTCAAGGAAGTGACTCAGCTTATAAGTCTACTCTGAGCACTTGGGAGGTATTAGGGGCTGGTCTAGAACCTGGGATATAGCAGTGAATACCGACAGGAATCCTTGTCTTCATGGAGCTTACATTTTGGTGGGGGTAGACTACATTCATTCATTTATTCCTTCAACAAATATTTGATAGCCTACTATGTGCCAAGCACTTTCTAGGTATTGGAGATACAACACAAAGAGGCATAATCCCTGCCCATGCAGAGTGCGTTCCACTAGAGTGACAGGAAAGAACCAGTTATCAAAGATAAGTAGGAAGAGTATTCTAGGTAGAGGTGCAAAGGGCCAATGCCCTAAGGCCAGAACTGGTCCATGAGTGCCCAGTAAACAGAAGCCTCAGGATACAGGACCTGAGTAGATACAGGACATGGTCTGAATTGAGATTGGCAGGGCTTTTAGCTTTGGATTTTTCTCTCATTGCATTGAGTAGGAAGCTTTTGTAAGAGCTTGAGTAGGGAGGTGGAATATTTGGTTTTCATTTTACAAAGGGCACCTTTGACCATTATGGAGAGGAATAAGAGTGGATTCAGGAGGTTAAGTTAGTATATTGTGGGCAAGAGATTGAAATAGGATAGCAAGGCTGGGCATGGTGGCTAACACCTGTAATCACAGCACTTGGGAGGCTGGGATTGAAACCAGCCTTAGCCAGAGCAAGACCCTGTCTCTAAAAAATAGCTGGGCATTGTGTCAGGCACCTGTAGTCCCAGCTACTAGGAGGCTGAGGCAAGGGAATCATTTACGTCCAAGAGTTTGAGGTTGCTGTGAGCTGTGATGCCACAGCACTCTACCTAAGGCAACAAAGTTAATATTCTGTCTCCAAAAAAAAAAAAAAAAAGAATAGCATAATTAGCTTGCAAAGCTGAGCCCCAGCTTAGAGGTGGGACTGTGTTGAAAAATCATGTGTGTAGCTATACTCATTAATAGCGTGATTTTTGATAAATGATTCTGAGCTATATGTTAATTGCTACAAAGCAAATGCTCTGATTCACCTGGAGACCACTGCTGGCTGTGTGCATCACTGTGTATGTGTGTGTATGATCTGAGGATGTGTACCCCAGAGTTAGGCTCCACCATTCTTTAGAAGAACGGTGCTTTTGATATTTCTAAGTGTTCATGGTGGGTACCACTGTGTATTTTAAAATGGATTTATAAAATTAGTTCACAAATTTCAGAATGCTCAATCTTAAAAGCCAATATATTTTTGGAAACAGAATGCTGATGAGATTTTTATTTTTTGCACCATATTACATCCTGCAGTTGCATGTATTTTTAGTCCTGTTGGCCGCAATTAAGGTGGGGCCCTCAGCTGAGCTAATTTTGATTTCCCTCGTTTTAGCTTCAAGTACCCATTCTTGGTTATCCTGGGAATATCTGGGATTTATGATCCGTGTGATCTGTGGTTTGGTGGCATATTTTGTAGACATAGGGTCTTCTTCCCGAGGGAATAAATGGATGGCTTGATGCTTAAGCATAATCATATCATTATAGTAGTAATTAGAGAGTACTCAACACAGTACTTGCTTGTAGGATGGAAATACACGTTGTATTCTCTTTTAATATGAAATACTCTATATATAACCCTATTCAGGGCATTTTTTTTTTTTTTTTTTTTTTTTAGGTTATGTGGATTGTTTATAGGCAGATCCTTGGGAGAACTGCATTTTATAATTTTTACTTAAATTTTGAGGTTATGAGTAAAACAATTTTTTGGTCCCATCTAAGAAAGAAAACATGTCTTCCTTGCTGTAATGGTAATGACCAAGTCCTCCCTTCCCTCTGTGTCATATAACATTACCTCTATTAATACTCTGTGGGCCTCTATAATTATAAAGCAGATGTGTATATCAGGAAGAGATGTTGATTTCAGAGTAAATTTTTCTAGAAAATAGAAGCTGGAAAAAAAGGAAAACCCAAACTTGGCTTTGTGCTCCAAGAGACAGCACTGGTGTGTGTGGGTGGGTGGCTGCGTGCACCCGCTGCTTAGAAGTGCCTTTTCTCTCCATGGGGATAACTGGCTGTGTATCCGAGATATGGCCAGGAGTAGGCAAGCAACGTGTGGGCAGGCTGCATGTTCTTTTATTAGCATGCTCATTGTATTGCTTCTCATCGAGCACAGAGCATGAACTGGCCTGGTCCTCTAATATCTGCCCCGTTTTCCAATTAATTACCCCCCTGAGCCACCCAGTGAGGGAGGGAGAGTTGCTCTTGGGTGCTGGTTGAGCTGTTTTTCGAGTGGCTGAAGACCAGCCTGGCATGTGGATGTTCTTGAGTGTCCAGGGCTTTTCTGTGCTCAGGCTGTGCGCTGACTTCTTAGCACTGAAAATAGACAGTTGTGGATGCAGGTTATCATCCCTTGCATGATCTGTTCTCTCTCTTCTCCATGACCTCGTTCCCAAGCCTCTGCATCCCTTTTCTTGAGTAGTTTCAAGGCTGTCTTGGCAAGAAGTAGCACAGTTGGGATTTGAACCCATGACTGTTGAGTGGCAGTTTCTGCTTTGAACCCTCAGCTCTACTGGCCCAGTATCCAACCTCAAATTATCATAACATAGTAGGAGAACATAGAGGCTATGGGGTCAGCTATGCCTTAGTGCCAGGGGGCACAAATACCTATCTCATAGGACTGTGGAGGAGAAGTCAGTAAGGAAACCCATGAAGCCCTAAGCACGGTGCCTGCCACATAGTAAATGCTCTACGATGGCACTTGTACTGAGGACAGAGGTAGTGGTATTAATTCTCTCTCCTAGATTGGTTCTTCCTCAAGGATAGGAATTGTAGCTTCCTTTACCATATAGTCTCCATGGCAGGGTTTCTCAGCTTACCACTGTTGACATTTTGGGCTGGATAATACCTGTGGGAACTGTTCTGTGGATTGTAGGATGTCGAGCAGTATCCCTGGCACCCTAGTTGTTAATATTATAGCATCCCCACCCACAGTCATGAAAATAAAAAGTTTCTGGACATTGTCAAATGTCCCCAGGGGGTGGAGGTGGGTGCAAAATTGCCCCAGTTGAAAACCACTAGTCTATAGGTACCTCTCATGGAGATCATAGGGCTTTCATATTCTCCCTTTTATATTCTCTCTTTTTCTCTCTCTAACATACACATTCTCACACTCATAAAAGGTGGTCCAGAAATATTCGTTGAAGTTTGAGAATTTTGATAACAAAGGATATTAAAAGGATATCAAAAGGTCTTTTTAACAAAGGAAAAACCTTCAATGACTCTGTAGTTAACAGGTAGACTCTCACCCATTCCAGGGCGGACAGAACTTCATAATTAGATGTTTCTTTAATGTAATCCTACACTCCCTCACCCATATCTTTAGAGTCCCCACCAGTTAACGGGAGTTTTTGCAGACTTTGCTTAAAGCAATGATTGTATCAGCCCTTTAAATAATGCCATGCTTAATGAAATGGTTCTTTTTAGGGTGATTTTTTAGACCAGCAGAGTTGCTGCTTGAAGAGCACAGGGCTTTATTTGGTAATAATTTGGTGACTCTCAGGCCTGGCCTTAGATCGAACCTCTTAAGCTGTGATTTATATGGTGGGAAATTCTAGAAAAATGCAATTATCAGCAATAATTTGCTGTTGCTTTATAAGTCAGAAGGATAGCTCATGAAAATCTTAGGAAAAGAAAACAAATTATGGTATTTTAGAATATCTCTTGTAAGGGTGAGAGGATCTATGTACTCAAGAAATATGTATTAAGAGCTTTCTTTTGGTGCTAGAGATTCAATTGTCCTGTGTCTGTATGAAAGGTAAATAGAATATAGGCTGGGTTTGGTGGCTCACACCTGTAATCTTAGCACCCTAGGAGGTTGAGGTGGGTAAATTGCCTGAGCTCAGGAGTTTAAGACCAGCCTAAAATAGAGCAAGACCCCATATAAAATAGAAAAATTAGCCAGGAGTTGTGGCAGGTAACTGTAGTCCGAGTGCCTCAGGAGGCTGAGGCAAGAAGATCACTTGAACCTGAGAGTTCGAGGTTGCTATGATCTGTGATGCCACAGCACTCTACCCGGAGGGACAGAGTGAGACTGTCTCCAAAAAAACCCCCCAAAATAAATAAATAGAATATAAATATTTTAAGTTATCTATCTGCAGTATATTTCTTTTATAGAAATGTATGGAAATGGTATATTTTAATTGATTTATTAAAATGGGGGAAATGGGCTTTATTTACTATATGATACCTGTGCATTATATTGAAATTCATGGCCCACCATTATTAACTTCAAAATTGGGTTCCCAGAGGGACCAAAAGAGACAAGTACCAAATGGCCTGGCCAAAATGCCATGTGGAACTAAATGCTGGAGATAGTCATACTATGAGTTTTAAATTCCTAGATCCTAAATCAGAAGCACTTTTTTCTATTAGCACCCTGGTTCTTGATCCCGTCTGTGTGTCACAGTAACGCAGGAGCTTGATACAAATGGTCTGTTTTAATTGATCTTGGTGGACCCTGCTCATTATTTTGTAAAAGCTCTCCAGGTGATTATTTCTTTTTTCTTTTTTTGGAAACAGTCTCTCTCTGTCACACATCATCATAGCTCACTGCAAACTCAACTCCTGGGCTCAAGTGATCCTCCTGCCTCAGTGCCCCTCCCCACCACTGCCAAGTAACTGGAGACTACAGGTGCCTGCCACAACACACAACTGATTTTTCTGTTTTTTGTAGAGATGGGTCTGGCTCTTGGTCAGGGCTGGTCTTGAACTCCTGACCTTGGGTGATTCTTTTTCCTCAGCCTCCCAAAGTGCTAGGATTATAGGTGTATAATCGCCTGGCCCTCTAGGTGATTCTGATGGGCAGCTGGATCAAGAACCAGGGAATTTACAGAAAACCATATTGGCCTTTCCCTTCTACCCTCTAGCTTTACCCTCCAATCCCATTTTTGTTTGTGGATTGTTGCTATAAGCCCAGTTTAGTTACAATATTCTTATCGTAGCTTTTTTAAGATGTGATTTTTATTTATTCTAAAAAATGATTTTTTGAGCACCTTCCTTTGAAGAGTTCTTAATTGCTGTACTTAGAACTTCTAAACACTGAGCATTTGTCATGCATCAAAATAGCAAAATGAAGGGGTTGGACCTCAGGTGACAAGGAGTAGTGTCGCATGAGCTTGTGAGAGTGCCACAGGTGGGGGCTGCACATCTCCTCAATTCCTGGCCCCATCAGTAACCCATAAATGCCCTTTTTTGTGTGTGAATAAGAAAACATTTTGTACCCACAGCAGTGTACTTTAAACATTAAGCTCCACTGCAGCCTGCTTCCTGTGTCATTATGTTTTTCGAGCCATGTCCCACTCTGCCATCAAACACCCATGTAACAGTTCTTATAGGCGCCACGTTTTGTGCGCAGGCACAAAGAGCTGTGGTCTATGTGGTCATTCTTGATGCATGTCATGTGTGGGACTTCATGATGTGTGGGTGACTCTTAATTCTTGGAGGATTAGAGACCCAGTCTGTGGCTCATTCTTCCCTCCTTAGGTTGTTTGTATTATTTTCTAGCCCATCTACCAAAGTGTAATCAGGAATAAAGGAAATAACAAAGGAAACTCAAGGCCATGCCAAATAACCATTTCATCTCATATGAAAGAAAAAGGAAAGAAAGTGTGTGTGTATGTGTGTGTGTGTGTTAGTGAGTGCGTGTGTGTGTGTGTGAGTGCGTGTGTGTGAGTGTGTGTGAGTGAGTGCGTGTGTGCGCATTTGTGTTGGATACGTTTAGGTAGAAAACAGGATGGTGAGACGTGTAGAATTTGGTTAAAATTTCTAGCTGAAAATAAGGTTTTTACCAAAGATTTATTTCTGGATTTCAATCCCTGTTGCCCATTTCTTTGAATAATCAACATTATTTTGATGTGAATAATAGCACAGAGCACATCCAGCCCCCCTGAGTTTTACCATTCCAAGCAACTATTTTAGGCCTATGAGGCATGGGCTATTTTTGAAGTTGCATAAGTAGTGATAAGAAGTAATAGTAGTTATAGTAATGGGTGGCATTTATTGAACCCTTGCAATGTGCCAGGTGCTGTGCTAAGGGCTTCTTTATGTGTATTATCTCATTCAGTCCTCTGTGAAGTAGAGTGGGAGTTATCTCCATTTTATAGATGGGGAAACTAAGGTTCAGAGAGGTCACACAGCTAATGAGTTTTGGGGTCAGATTTTGTTTGTTTGTTTGTTTTTTTTTGGCTAATATATATATATATATAAAGAATATATATATATAATTATTATTTTTTTTTATTGTTGGGGATTCATTGAGGGCACAATAAGCCAGGTTACACTGATTGCATTTGTTAGGTAAAGTCCCTCTTGCAATCATGTCTTGCCCCCAGAAGGTGTGGCACACACCAAGGCCCCACCCCCTCCCTCCTTCCCTCTCTCTTCCTCCCCCCCATGTCCTTAATTGTCATTAATTGTCCTCATATCAAAATTGAGTACATAGGATTGATGCTTCTCCATTCTTGTGATGCTTTAAAAAAAAATTTACATGTCTAATTTATTCAAGTTTACTCTTACAGATGGGTTGAAGAATGGATCTACTTTTATCTTTTCCAAATAAAAATTTCTTGTATTATACCTTTTTCTTGACATTTTATTCCATTTATTTGATCTGTCTATGTGCCAGTACAGTTCTGTTTTAATTGTAGAGAATTTGTAATATGTTTTACTATCTGGTATCCCTTGCCCACTCCCTCCCCGTTCTTCCTTTCTAGTGTTTTCTTAATGTTCTTGTTTGTTGCTTGCTAATTTGTCTGTCTCAATATTAAAGCTCCTTAGAATGTTTACTGGAGTTGCATTGTGTTTCCAAATTAACTTAGAGCAGTGGTTCTCAACCTGTGGGTTGTGACCCCTTTGGGGGTTGAATGACCCTTTTTCCTTTCACAGAGGTCCATTGGAAAACACATATTTCCGATGGTCTTAGGAACCGAGACACTGCTCCTCATGTGTGGGGGCCACCACAACATGAGGACCTGTTCTAAAGGGTCACAGCATTAGGAACGTTGAGAACCACCGACTTAGAGGAAACCAATCTTGATAGCATTGAGCACCCACATCAAGAGCTCGGAGGTCTCCATTTGTTCCAGTGCCCTGTTGCATTTCCACAGGACCCACATTTCCCCCTTTTATGTCTTTTCCATTTACTGCCTCGTCTCCAAGGGGAATACCTCTTTTCTTTAGAATCAGTTCCTCTCCATGAGTGATGCTTTTCACAGTGACCTTCCCATGGCAGGGCTGAGCATCACCAATATTTATTATTTCCTCCAATATTATTATATTCTCCAATGTTTATTATTTCACTTTCCCCTTCTGGGGGTGAATTTGTCTGTGTTTCCCGAGGTCCTCCGCTCCCTCTTCTTCTTTTCTTAGCTCTTTCTTGCCTCCCCTCTGCTTTCTGCGTCCACAGGCTCTCAGCGGTCACCAGCAGACAGCAAGAGATCTCTTGGAAGTAGTTGCATTCCCTCCTTTACTTTCTATTAATTTTGAAACTGTTTGAAACATTGCAGTGTTCTCTGTCACCTGGTCATGCTGAAGGTATGAGTCCTGTGTGGTTTTATTTGTCTGCCTTATAGATTTAGTGGCTGTTTTGAGAGAAGAACGAGGTTCAGAATTAGCCCAGTCTTGTTTCCCAAATCCTGAAGGCTGTTATTTTAACAAGCTTGACTTCCAGGCAAATCTAGAAATGGGTTTCAAATCAAACGCTGTCTTTGTCCTCCATTAGCGAAAGATTTGTGCGTGATGATGGATCACAGTATAAAGAGAAGGCACCATTTCATCTGGGAGGAAATTTTGCACCCCTAGAGAAATAGATTGGTTGAAGGAAATTTTAAGGGCAGAATTGGGGGACCCACTAATCCATATTCAGATGAAAAAGAGGTGTAGAGGGAACTGTAGGCAAAAGCTATGAAGTGATAGATTTGGTGGAAATCTGGACTGGCTTATTTGGTTGCAGTTCCTAGGGCTTTGTCCCACTATAACACAATAATTTGGGCACCCAAGTCAGGTTGTGTTGAAGTGACTGTGATAGTCACAAATAGAGGGAACAGAAACACTAGAGAGACTATGCTGTCCCCTATGTGATCTAATTGAGACTGCTGGAATAGCATCATAATATGTAGCCTATTTATTGCAGCCTCTGAAAGCTCAAGTTTTTAAGTGGGAAATGACTTTGTTTTTCTTCCACTTATATTTTCAGTCTTGCTAGGGTGTGTTCCCCTCCCAGGCTCACCAAAGACATTTCAGGCTGGTTCCTAGTTCTCCTGATGCCCTGACTTGTTTTGGAAGAGGAGACCTGCTAGCAGGTATTAACAGCCTAGTTAGAGTGACAGCTGCAATCTCACACCCAGTCAAGCCACTCTGCTCCCCCACTCTAGGCCATATTCCTTTTCTCTCCAGGGAAGAGGTGGGGGCCAAACAGATTAGAGGAAAAAGGACAAGTCTTCTGTGTATAATGCTGATGTAGTAATCCACCTGTCTTCTCTGTGTGTGGCTGGACTCCAAAGCTGGAACTCCCTTGGGAGAGTCTCTGTGTGTTATCTGAAGGCCACACAGGGCCCTCTGCAAATAAATCAACAGTGTGGAGGCCCATTTGCAATTCCCCACCTGCTTTTGCTTCCCATGGTATTTCTCCAGCCTCCTGGCAATGACACCCAGCCCTCCAGCAGACTGCCCCATTGGACGTATGTGTTCAAACTGTGAGGGCCAACCACCTTCCCCCAAGATTCCCATCTATAGGTCATCCAGGGGAAGATCAGGTGGCAGCCTCTGCTTCCACATGCCCCAAACTGCTGGGCGCGCACACACACACACACACACACACACACACACTGCTCTCCTGCACACTTTGCTCAGCATGTGGTGTGGGGGTTGCCCTGGAGAGAAAGAGGACAATCTCATCCTTTTAAAGTGTCTCTGGTTTCTTGTGGTAGCTCCTCTTGGAGCCCCCTTTCCTGAGCTTGAGAGGGTGGGCAAGCAGCCTACATCCCTCCCATGTGATGAAAGGAGAACCCACAATTTCTTCTTGGCTGAAAGATCTTGTGTTGTTGCATCCTCTTTAATGAACTTGTTAATTCACATAGGTGCATGTAGGTATCTACACACATGTGCTATAGGCATGTATGACACATACACATACAAGTCGCATCTTGCACACAAATTGCATGTGTCATGCTAGACTCACCCTTTGGTTGCTGGACTGGTTCTTCCATCTTTTAGAAAGTCCTGAAGTGCTTTACTTCAGAACATGAGGGCTTTTCTTCTGTTCTTAAATTGAAGCTTTAGCCAAAATCCTGAACCTATAGGAATGGTGTCAACTGTATTCTATTCCAAACACATCCTATTATTTCTGAACATCTCTTACATATCAATCCCTACTCCACGTTTGAATTTTATTGCATCTAATTTTCACGTTGCTATCCACAGAGATTTTAATTTACCTCCTTTTCCAGAGTGGAGTATTGGGGATCAGTAAGACAAAAATACCTTGCACAAGATCACACATTGGGACTATGGGGTGGAGGGCCACCCTGCATGTGGTAGCAATTCTGATTACAAAGCCTATGTGCTGTGCTTCATCAGAGCATCAAATGGCTAGAGCACATCACATGTACCTGTTAAGTTAAAATGGACTTGGTTCTTCCAAAAGCACTGATTAAAAATTCAGTGTCCTATGGAATATTAGGCAGCCATAAAAAAGATGGAGACTTTACATCTTTTGTATTAACTTGGATTGAGCTGAAACACATTCTTCTTAGTAAAGCGTCACAAGAATGGAGAACCAAGAATCCAATGTACTCAATTCTAATATGAAGGCAATAGATGGTCTAATATAAGGTTCTTATCAACAGTATCTTTTCAGCTGTGTTCCTTTTAGTAGTTGCCTCCTTGGAGATGCAAGGAAAGAAGACATTTATTCTATGTTGGAGGGTCCCTGTGTCTCACAGCGGCAATCGTGTGGGCCATGGATGTATCTACAGTCACCAAGGCGAAGAGGAATAACATGAAGAGTCCTGGGAATCAAAACTGAAACCGAGAGCTCCCCCAGCCAGGCGGCCAGCTGATGCCCTTGCTGCAGCCAGCCCCCTGCACCTTCCTGGCCGTGCATTTCTGTGTCAAATCACTCCCTCTACACCCACTCGGAGATCACATGCTGTCACCTATTCAAGCCTACATGTGACCATAAAATCAGGGCTGCTAAGTCAGGAACACTGCTGCTTCCCCGTGTTGCCTAGTGTAAACGCTATGTGGTATTTCCATGTGCACAGCCTTGCACCTCAGAGCTCCAAGTGCTCTGCCCAGAGGAGGCAGTGGTGAGGCCCGCGACCCTGGGTTCCTCCTAACCCGGCCTGAAGGCAGGAGCAGCAGCCACAGACCTGAGGCCCCTTGAGAGGCCTCGCTAGGGCCAGGAGCCGAGCCCGGCACATAGGTGGGACCTGGCAGGGCTCTGGCGTCAAAGGCGGGAGGTTCTGGCTTGCCCCCTCCCCCGGTAGATCAGCCCGCGGGGCCAGGCGGGGCGCGCGGAGAAGGCACGGGCGTTGGCTTTCACTGGTCCCGGCCGTTAGCTGGGCGCGGCCTCAGAGCAGGCCAGTGGACACCAGGCTCTCTCGTAGGCCGGCCCTGTCCAGGAACAGCAGGAGAGGTTAGGTCTGCTGTGAGAAGCCGAAGACGCCAACCAAACCATGGCTCCTAAGGAGGCGCCCGGGGCTAAGCCCAAGCCCAAAGGCAAGGACCCCAAGACCATGCCGCAGCCCAAGGACCAGGTGGGCACAAGAACGGGGTGTCGCCGCTATTGGTGGGAAATCCAGGACAGCAACAAACAGTTCTGGACCAAGGGACATGCTGAGGTCAAGGTGCTGAGTTTGGCCTGCCTGTTAGGGACGACTGGACTGTTCCACTCCGTCGCGGTGCACCCCGTCTTGCGCGTCATCATCACGATGGAGATAACCGTCTTCATCTTCTTCATCCTTCTCTACTCCTTTGCCATCAACAGATACACCTCCTTCATCCTGTGGCCCGTTACCGACCTCCTCAACGACCTCGTCACCTTTGCGTTCCTCGTGGGAGCCGTGGCCTACGGTGTGAAAATCCGGTCAACCCTGCCAACGTTATACTTAATGGGTCTGGTCCTTATGATTGCAGCTGGATTTTTTGCTCTAATTGACGTAGGTTTGCAAAGAAACTACTTCGTAGGTACGACGGTCAAAAAGGATGTGGGGGATGTACCCAAGGGCAAAGCACCGGAACCGCCTAAGAAAGCCTGAAGGAGACGCCTGTGGTCAGAGATGGGCAGCCACCGCCTTCCTTGTCTCCTTCTAAAATGGTTGCTTGGAGAAGAAATTTCTCTTTAAATGGATTTATAACTTAAAAGAAAAAAGTTCAGTTGGGACATTGTGTTACCATGAATGCTGATGGGGATGACCCTATGTTCCTTGGAAATACAGAGATAATATGGACAGCCCATTCACAGATGTGATAGGGAAGCAATGACAGGGCAAGAGAAGGAAAACCAGTCAACCTGTCACTGGGGACTTGTTCAAATTTCTGGTGTCTCAGTGGATGTTGATTTTTGTTGTTGTTTTTTTACAAAAAGCTCAGTGTGCACATGAGGAAGATACTGTAGGAGGCATTTGGTGAGTGCTGTAGGCCAGGCTTCCCACTAGGTGAGAAAAAGTGTTCCAGTGTGTAGGTCTAGCATTCAAAGAACAGAACCAGCCACCACCACTGCTGCTCTATATTGATATGAAAATATACAGGAAATATTTTTTAAGCAATAATTATAATTGTAAATGGATAATTGTATCTGTAAATGGAGGTACAGAAGGAATTCTGCTCATTAAGATTCTTAATCATTCCACCATTTGTGGCTATAAGCTGCATTTGGATGTCAGCTGAAACAGACATGTGGGCATAAACAACTGACCAGAAACATCATAAATGATGGATTTCACCTGGTATTTTAACTCCCTTGTCTCTCCTAACCATTCCATGTGCATTCTTCCTCACTGACCTTCCAGCACATTCCAGCTTTCATGAGCTTTGGACTTTAGTTATTAACCTGCAAAAGTAATGGAGCAAAAGAAGGAAAATCTATTTCTGAGAAATACAACTGTGCTAGCAACAGGCGCCACACGTGAAGTATGTCTCTCATCCCACTTCTCCCCATCACATTTCAGCAAATAAATCCCAACTCTCTATGGAACAATTTTGGTGTTAGCACAAAGTCATTCAAAACAGTGGGGGCAGGGGGAGGCACATAATTATGAGCAGCAGAAGAAGAGTCTGCAAAAGCTGTGGCTGAAATGATTTAGTTGGGAGAAAGCTTTGCCAGAAGCGCAGAAAAGCCTTCTGTTTCTCCCTAAATTACAAAGCATTTATTCTATTCTATAGTGATTTACATGATAATTCTATAAAAACTACTTCTGTCTAAGATTATTCTCTGTTTATCCTCCTCTGTAATGATATGTTAGGATTCACACACTTATTTATTCATTTATTCAACAGAATAAGGAACAGTTACTGCTTGAGTGAGCCACGTAAGGGAGGTCATTATATTCCAATTTACTGTCTGGAGTGAGAGTGGGCAGCAAAAATGACCCTCACCCAGGAGGGGAACACATCCCAGTCTGTGGGGTCATGGAAATCTCCCTGGACTAGGTGACTGCTGGGCTGAGTCTTAAAGGAGGAATGGGCATTATTGGGGGTGGGGGAGGGGGAGATGTCCTGGTAGACTGGAATGGCATGACTAGGACGAAAGGCATAACCAAGGGCACAGAGGACAGAAACTGACAGTGTAAGGAATACAGGAAAGAGGGTGAGTGTGTTAGAGTTTTCCAGAGATCCATTAGGGTAGATATAAAGATACTGATATACACATAGAGGTAGAGACATTTGTCTATTTTAAGGAATTTATTCACATGTTGTGGGGGCTGGAAAATCCAAAATCCATTGGAAAAGACAAAATCCTGGAAATTCAGGCAGTATTAAATGTTATAGTCTCAAATCTGAATTTCACCTGGCAGGCCAGGCAGGGTGCAATTTTAGGCAGGTTTTTGATTTTGCTGTCCTGAAGCCAAATTCCTTCTTATTTCACATGTATGTACATAGAAGTCTCAATTTTTGCTCTGATAACAATTGCATACCAATGGAAGATCAGGGACTGACCCCATAAGTGGTTTTCCCATGTTCAGTTGTCTGGCTTAACCAGATGTATGAAAATTGCTTCCATGGGGTCAGTTTCTGACTTACCTCCCTCTTTGGGTATTAATCTGTCAACCAGTTGGATGCAACCCAACTACATGATGGACGGTGATCTGCTTTACTCAATGTCTGCTGATTTAAATGTTAATTAAATCTCAAGATTACCTTCATAGCCACATCTATAAACAACTGAGCACCACACCTTCCTCAAACTAGCACATCAAATTAGCCATCATAGGGGGAAGCAAGTGGTGAAACAGAAGAATCAGGTCTGGGGCTGATGAACTGGGTCTGCTAATGAACCGCCATTGACCTGCAGATCTGGTATATAAACACAGAAGTCTCCAATAACCAGAAAGGCAAGATAAATGAGTAAATTGAGACTTGCTCATATTGCTTATATATTTTTTTATACTTAATTTATATATTAGAAAGATAAGAACATTTCCCTTCTACAAAGATGTTCTCCCAATTTCTTTTGTTATTTGGTAAAAACATAAAATATGAGATCTAGTCTCTTAATCAATTTCTAAGTGTGCTGGATAGTATTGCTACCTACAAGCACAGTGCCATGTAGTGTGTCTCCAGAACTTGTTCACCTGGTGCAACTAAAACTATATCCATTGAAAAGCTCTCCACCTCCTCCTCCCCATAGCCTTGGAAAACCATAATTCTACTCTGTGCATGGATGAGTTTGATGTCTTTAGATAACTCATGTAAGTGAAATTGTGCAGTATTTGTCCTTCTGGCTTATTTCATATAGTATAATGCCCTCAAGGTTCATCCACATTATAACATACTACAGGAGGGGCTGAACAAGATGGAAGACCAGAAGGATCATTCATCTGAGCTCTCCTAGAATACCATGGGGAAAATAGAAAATCCTGGCATACCTGGCTTGAGGGTCTTGGCTGGAGTCATAGCTCAGGCAGCACACTGAGGAGGTGGTGAGTTGGACATAGCATATGATCTAGAGTGGTGGAAATCTGATGAATTAGGCAAGTCATTGCAGCTGGCTGGAATCAGCTGTTGACCCCTCAGAGAACCAAGTTGGGAAGATGCCTTTCTGGAGTTTTCAGTTGTTTGGGGGAAGCTGTACATTGAGTGGAAAGCTTGGAAGAGTGGGTGGAGTCAAACAGTATTTAGCAACCATATTTGAATGCCAGTTGGAATGGATTTGCTTTAGGTTTGGTGGTGGGTGAGGCAGCCATACTGGAAAGGTCTTGGTGGCCAAAGGATGCCATTGTGGGAAGGTAGGGAGGAGGTCTTATCAGGGACCTAAAGCATGGATATATCAATTATTTCTGCCAAGATCAGAACTCCAGTCTTGGGACAGGCCAAAGGACTACTGTACTCATGGAAACTGGAGTCAGGGGGCACTATGAGACCTGCCCCTGAAGGTGAGCCTTAAGAGCCAAACCTGGCAGGGTCTGAATGCTGAGGAAACAATCAGGTTGATCACCAAAGACAACTAAGTTTGGAATAAGGATCATAGAGGTTGCTAGGTGTGCTCTCTGTCTCTGAAAAACAAAACAAAACAAAACAAAAAAAACCCCACTGTGCCCCCTGGTGTGCTGTTGACATATTGCAGCATACTGTCATCAAGATCAAGGACTTCTGAAAAGTAAAAAGGAGGACAAGGAGGTGAACAAGAAGGAAGAACACATAAGGAGGAACCAACAGAAAAATTCAGGCAACTTGAAAACCAAAGTAGAGGAACTCCTGCAAGGGACCATGAGGCAGCTACTGCACAAGACTCCACTTGTAAAGAATTACTGGACTTGACAGAAAGGGAATTTAAAATATGGATGATAAAGACAATAAAAGGAATAGATGAGAAAATAGAACTAAAAGCCAAATGAGAGATATGTAAAATATAGAAAGGATATGGCAGAGCTTAAAGAAATGAAGTAAATAATCAGGGAATGTAAAGATGCAGTAGAAAGTATCAAAAATAGATTAGACCATGGAGAAGAAAGAACCTCATAGCTAGAGCATTATTTATTTATTTATTTAGAGACAGAGACTCACTTTTTTATCAACAGCCCTTGATAGAGTGCTGTTGTGTCATAGCTCACAGCAAACTCTAACTCCTGGGCTTAAGTGATTCTCTTGCCTCAGCCTCCCAAGTAGCTGGGAGTACAGGCTCCCACCACATTGCCCAACTATTTTTAGAGATGAGGTCTCGCTCTGGCTCTGGTCTCGAATCTGTGAGCTCAGGCAAGAGCATAAGGTTCTTGAGTTAATCCAAGTAGTTAAAGAGGCAGAAAAGAAGAAAGAGAAAGCAGAAGAGGCACTTAAAGAACTATGACACTCAATGATGCACTAAAAGATACAATTAATAGGGATTCCTGAAGAGGAAGACAATTGTCCCAAAGAAATGGAAGCCCTATGGAGACTATCATAAATGAAAACACCCAATGTTTTACTAAAGACCTTAACATACTCCTCTCAGATGGATATTGTGCCCTGGGTCATCTCAACTCAGAGCCTCTCCAAGACACATTGTAATGATCTGTCTAAAGTCACCTCCCGCACCTTGCTGAAAGAAAAAATTCAGCAAGCAGCCAGAAGTAAGCACCAACTGACATCCAGAGGCAGAGGCTTTAGGATGATGGCAGACTTTTCAAATGAAACATTCCAAGCCAGAACAGCATAGTCATCGTTTCAACATTCTTAAACAAAATAATTTTCAGCCCAGAATTCTGCATCCTGCCAAACTAAGCTTCAAAGTTGATGGAGAAATCAAATCTTTTGCAGATATACAAGATCTGAGGAAATTCACCATAACAAGACAAGCTCTACAGGAAATACTTAGACATTCTCAGCACTTACCACCACAATGGATCACCAGCAAAGTAAACTCCAGAAGCTAAAGGTCAAAGCTTAACTTCCACAATGGTACAAAGGATAAAACTACACAATGGACTTTCATAAAATAAGATGAATGGAACTCCACCACACTTATCAATTCTCCCAAAAAAAAGTCAATGGACTGAATTCACCATGGAACAGGCATAGGCTGATTGAATGTATGAAAAAGCACAAACTATCCATATGCTGTCTCTGGGAGACACACTTAGCCTGGAAGGACAAATCCAGACTCAGGGTTAAAGGATGTAAAACAGTATTTTAAGTAAATGGAAATCAGAAGAAAGGAGGGGTTGCAATCTTATTTTCAGATACAAGCAGATTTAAAGCAACTAAAGTTAAGAAAGACAAAGATGGACACTATACTTGTCAAAGGAACAATACAACAAGAAGAAATTTCAATTTTAAATATTTATGTACCCAATGTAAATGCTCTCAGATTTATGTAACAGACCTTGAGAGCAATATAATATCCCATAACACCATAATTGCTGGGGGTTTTAACATGCCTCTGACAGAACTGGAAAGATCTTATAAACAGGAACTAAACAAAGATACAAAGGACTTAAATGTGACCCTAGAACATATGGGATTAGTAGACACATACTGAACACACCATCCCAAAACTAAGGAATATACATCTTTCTCATCAGCCCATGATATGTACTCCAAAATTGATCACATCCTGGAATACAAGTCAACCTCATAAAAATTAAAAGAATATAAATTGTACCTTGTATTTTCTCAGACCATGAGGCAATAAAAGTGAAACTCAATCTAATAAAAATATTCATTCCCACACAAAGACTTGGAAATTAAACAACTGTACATTGATAATAATTTGGTTCAGAAAGAGTTAAAAGAAGAAATTGTTAAATGCCTCAAACATAACAACAATGAAGACACAACCTACCAAAACCTATGGAATATAGCAAAAGCAATCTTAAGAGGGAAATTTATCTCATTAAATGCCTACATTCAAAAAACAGAGAGCACGTCAATAAACTCATGAGCCATCTTGTGGAATTGGAAAAAGAAGAACAATCTAATCCCAAACCCAGAAGAAGAAAAGAAATAACCAAAATTAATCAGCGATCAATGAAATTGAAAAAGAATCATTCAGTAAATTAACAAAACAAAAAGTTTTTTAAAAATATAAAATTGATAAACCTTTGGCTAGATTAACTGGAAACAGAAAAGTAAAATCTCTAATAATGTCTATTAGTAATAATAAAGGGGAAATAACAACAGATGCCACAGAGATACAAGAGATCATCTCTGAATACTACAATAAGCTCTATGCACAGAAATTTGAGAATGTGGAGTAAATGGATCAACACCTGGAATCACACCCTCTCCCTTAATCACACTTAAGCAAGAAGAAATAGATCTCTTGAACAGAGTGATTTCAAGAACTGAGATTGAAGAAAAAATTTAAAAATCTCCCAACAAAAAATGCCCTAGTCCTAAAATGACTTACACCAGAATTCTATCAAATCTTGAAAGAAGAGATTATACTCTTACTGCAGAAATTATTTCAAAAAATTGAGAAGAAAGGAATTTTCCCCAAACAAATTCTATGAAGCGAACATCACCCTGATACTGAAGCCAGGAAAAGACCCAACTAAAAAGAAGAATTTCAGACTAATTTCACTAATGAAGATAGATGCAAACATTCTCAGTAAAATCCTAGCTAATAGATTACAGCTGCACATTAAAAAAAAAAAAAATCATTCATAATGATGAAGTAGGCTTCATCCCAGGAATGCAAGGCTGGCTTAACATATGCAAGCTCATAAATGTAATTCACCATATCAACAGAAGCAAAAACAAAGACCATATGATCCTCCCAATAGATGCAGAAAAAGCATGAGATAAAATTCAGCATCATTTTCAAATTAGGACACTTAAGACTTTAGACATAGGTGGTATTTTTTTAATCTGATTGAAGCCATCTACAACAAATGCACAGCTAATATTATACTGAACAGAGTAAAACTGAAAGCTCTTCTACTTAGAACTGGAACCAGACAAGTTTGTCCTCTATTTCCACTACTATTCAACATAATGCTGGAAGTTCTAGCCAATACAATCAGGCAAGAGAAGGAAATAAAGGGCATCCAAATGGGTGGAGAGGAGGTCAAACCCTCGGTCTTTGCCAACAGTAGGGAATCCCAAAGGCTCAATCACAAGACTCCTGAACATGATCAAAAAATACAGCAATGTCTCAGGATATAAAATCAACATCCACATGTCAGTAGCCTTTGTATATGCCGATAACAGCTAAGATGAAAAGCTAATCAAGGACACAATTCACTTCACAGTAGCTTCCAAAGGAATACCTAGGAATATACCTAACGAAAGAGGTGAAGGACATCTACAAAGTAAAATCATCAAACCCTAAGAAAAGAAATAGCAAAAGATATTGACAAATGGAAGAACATACTATGCTCATGGTCGCAGAGAATCAACATTGTGAAAATGTCTATACTACCCAAAGAAATCTACAGATTCACTGCAATTTCCATTTAACATACCATCATCATAATTTCAAGGTTTGGAAAAAATTCTTTGTTTTGTATGAAGCCAGAAGAAACCCTGTATTGCTAAGGCAATTCTTGGTAATAAAAACAAAGCCAGGGGTAGAACCCTATGAGACATTTGGCTATACTAAAAGGCTATAGTGATCAAACAGCATGATATTGGCACAAAAATAGAGACACTGACATTTGGAACCACATAGAAAACCATGAGATGAAACTGACCTCTTACAGCCACCTGATCCTTGATAAACCAAACAAGAACATACACTGGAGAAAAGACTTCCTATTCAATAAACAGTGCTGGGAGAACTGGATAACCACATGTTAAAGACTGAAACTGAATGCACATCTCTCATCACTTACAAAAATGGATTCAAGATGGATAAAAACTTTAAGTTTTTAGATTTAATGATAAAAATCCTTGAAGAAAGTGTGGGGAAACACTTGAAGATATCAACCTGGGGAAAGAGTTTGTGAAGTAGACTTTTATGGCAACTTCAAGAACAACAGAAATAAACAAATGGTGCTTAAAGTGAAAAGCTTCTGTACAGCTAAGGAAACAACAATCAAAGCAAACACAGCTTTCAGAATGGGAAAAGATATTTGCATATTATGAATCAGACAAAAGCTTGATAACTAGGATCTATAGAGAACTCAAATTATTCAAGAAAAAGCCAATAATCTCATATATAACTGGGCAAGGGAGATGAATAGATCCTTCTCTAAAGAAGACAGACAAATGGTTAACAAACATTTGAAAAAAATTCTCATTATCCCTAATCATCAGAGAAATGCCAATCAAAATTACCCAGAGATCTCACCTAATCCGAGTGAGAATGGCTCACACCACAAAGTCTCAAAGCTGCAGATGCTGGTGTGGATATGGGGATAAGGGAGCACTTTTACACTGCTGGTGGGACTTAAAACTATTACAGCCTTTTTTGGAAGGATGTATGGAGAATCCTCAAAGAACTCAAATTAGACCTCCTATTTGATCCTGCAATCCCATAACTAGGCATCTTACCCAGATGAAAAAAAAAAAAAATACAGACTTTTGCACTAGACTGTTTATCATAGCTCAATTTACAATCTTCAAAATGTAGAAACAGCCTAAATGCCCACCAACCAGCAATGGATTAACAAGCTGTGGTGTATGTATACCATGGAATACTATTCAGCCACTAAAAAAGATGGAGACTTTACATCTTTTGTATTAACCTGGATGAGGTGGAACATATTCTTCCTAGTAAAGCATCACAAAAAGTGGAGAAGCAAGAATCAAATGTATTCAATTCTAATATGAGGGCAGTAGATGAGCTAACATGAGGGGGTGAGTAGAGGTATGAGCAAGTGGGGAGAGGGGAGAAGAGAGAGGGATGGTGGGGTCACAGTGTATGGCACAGGGGCAGGGCACAATTATTAGAGGGACTTTACCTAACAAATGCAATCAGCATAACCTAATTCTCTGTGCCCTTAATGAATCCCAAACAATAAAAAAAAAAAAAATGAATTACAGGATTTAGTTCTTTGTAAGGCTGAATTATATTCTATTGAATGGACATACCACATTTTCTTTATTGACTCATCTGTAAGTGGATGTCTAGGTTGTTTCTACCTCTTATCTGTTGTGAATAATGCTGCAACGAACATGGCAGTACAGACATATCTTCAAGATCTTGATTTAAATTATTTTGTTTAATAGAATGACTATATACAATATCCAATGACTCATCTCTAACCAATGGGTAAGTATAGTGCAGATATTTCTGGAAAGGATTTTCTATGCTGATGAAGGAAAGAGCTGAAAGATAAAGGAATTCTAGTTTCCCTCACTTCTAGAACTTCCCTGCTTTTGAATATAATCCCCCTGGGAACATGATGCCTTGTGCTGTGGGCAGCTGTTTTGTGATGATGAGGGGACACATCATGCTTGATGTAGCTAAGTGGGAGAATGGACCAAGCCTGGGTGTTTGGTGGTACTGCCAAGTCACCAATCCTAGAACTTTTTGTTACACAATCAATCAATGTCTTAAGAGATTAAGTCACTGCAGACTGGGCATTGTGTGACTTGCTGTTGAAAGCTTTCCTAACATATAGAGAAAGGTACAGATTACAAACTCAGATTAAATGGTTTAATACTGGCTGAAATGAAAACTGTAAAAGAAAGTACAGATTCAGGCCTGTTCTGTTAAATTTAGTCTGCATTGTGAGGTAAAAATCCAAAAAAACAACAATGACAACCCACCCCCTACCCCTAATAAGCCATGGTCTTTAACCGTGGTTAACCTGTTCTTATCTTCCCAAAGTCTAACATGATGTTTGAACACATGTCAAGGCTTTCTTTAATCAGTGTGCATGGAGAAAGTGAGCAAATGAGTGATTGGAGGGGTGGCAAGGGCCTAAACAGAGGCAGTAGTCAAGGGGATTAAAAAAAAAGAACATTTGTCTCTGTTGTATAACAAATCACCAAGTATATGCCACACGACAGATGCTCATGAAGCTTATAATCAATGTATGTGAAAGTTACACTGTGTAAAAAGTGAGGTGAAAACCCATTGCTTCATAATTAATTATCTTTTGCCCTCTTTATATGCATGCCTTTATATGGTAAAAAGATCTTGAAGAAAATGGTATGTCCAGTTCTGCAGAAGAAAACCATGTAAGGGAGATGGAAATTCAGTGAGTAAAATCAAATCTGCTGTGCAGCATGGCACCTTAAGTATTCTTTTTTAAAATTTATTTTGTATTTTTTAATTAAATCATAGCTGTGTACATTAATGCAATTATGGGGTAAAATGTGCTAGTTTTATATACAATTTGAAATACTTTCATCAAACTGGTTAACATAGCCTTCACCACATTTTCTTAGTTATTGTGTTAAAATATTTTTATTCTACCATTAGTAGATTTAACATGTACCCTTGTAAAATGCAGCGTAGATGTGGTCCTGTCACTTTGTTTTGGTGATATTTGCACCTTAAGGATTCTTATTTGAGAACCAAAAGAAAGTGACAGTCTTTCACCAGTCAGGGCCTGCCATCCACATTACACGCTCACTTGCATTTAGGCTGAGCAGCCTGAGAGCCTCAAAGCTCCACTGGTCAGTTAATTTCGTTTGAAGAATATTCCATGGGCCCTCCTTTTTTTTTTTTTTTTTTTTTTCATCTTTGCACTTTGAAGTTTATTTCAGTTTTCCAGGCTGCCTTCAAATGATGATATACATCAGCTAGGAGCTTGCTCTGTAAAGGCAGAATATTTATGGTTGCATCATTTCTGTTCTTCACTTTCATTAGACAGTAGACATAGTTTCAAATGGAGGCCCCATGAGTGAGCTTAATTTGCAACCCGTGTCAAGAAGCAGCCCCAGGCAGAGAGCAGACTGTGTTTGCAGGGAGATGGTAGGAGCAAATAGTGTCCCACAAGTGCCAATAATGATGGCAGGGGTCTTTGCAGCAACTGTGTAGCAACGTAACTAAGGTTCTCATCCCTCCCTGAGTTGTGCCATGATTCTAGGACAGTACACACAGAAGGGTTGAGAGTCATACAGTGGGCTGATTAGGTATCACTTAGCTCCACCTCTGTGGTTCCTTCAGGTCTTGGGAGTCTCAGCTCTCTTAAGATAACTGGGGCATGCAAAACATCTGTGAGGCCATTAAGAGTCTCGGGCGATGAGGACACACATGCCCTTCCGTTATCCCCTCCCGGAGTGGGTTCTGGTATCTCTGCCTGGGATTTAGGGTATATGTGGGAGACCACAGGACACACAGGTCCTTCTCTCCTTATTTTCCTGCCCCCCTCATTCCTTTTCCTTGGGAAGCCTTGAGAACATCGCTTTCCTGCTGAGGTTCTGGATACTTTTTCTCTACCACAATCCTCCCTTGGTTCTGAGGCAGCCACTGCTTTTAGAAATGTGAACCTCAAAGACATTAGGATTTTTCTGTCCTTCACTGTCTCAACCCTTCCCTAAGATGATAGTAAGCAGAGTAACTAATAAATTTATGCATGCACGGGAAGATTTTGGAGAAAAGGAAGATAAGGTGAAGAAAAATATATACCATAAAAGTATTATTTTGTATTTCAAAATATTCTCTTAATGTCAGGGCCTACTTTCCCTAACCCTGCTAGGCAGGTTTCCAAATTTTCACCACCTGGTTCTCCAGCCAGGTCTGCTGTGCCTGAAGCTTCCTTCCTGCCAGCACCGGGGTGTGGAGCCAGCCATGATGCCCTTTGCTCTTCATCTGGTAGCACAGGATGAGCTCTGAGTGTGAAAATATCCTCCAAGCTCTATTTTTCTGCCTTCTTTTCCTTCTCCTTCCTGTCTCATCAACTTAACTACGCCTGGATTTGTGCATCTGTACTTCTTTGGTTTCTGATGGTGTTTCTTCCTTAACGAGAAAGGTAGTTTTCTCTAACTCCTCCAGTCTCTGCTTGGAGCGTGTGTATTCCATCTAACTCTCACTGCCCTGGCCCCCACTGGTGCTTTGGGATTTGCTCAGAATATAACACAGCAGCTGGAAACACGAAAGGCACAGTGACTCCAGGAATTGCTTAGAAGCTCCTGAGTGCCCACCGGACAGTTCCTTCTTTTGTACCTCTTGGCTTAATGGAACCTAACTTGGGCACCAGGGTTTAGGTCGCTAGCTTTGCAGGCCAGGCCAATTCCCCTCTTCCCCTATCTCTGCTTCCTCCCTTCTCCCTCTGGTCGAAGGTAATATTCTTTTAGGCTGGAGTAAGGGTGTTTAAATTGTTACTATAAAATGGCACTATGTAGTAGCCAGCCCAGAATTATTAGTTATGGGTTTGAGGAAGACTTAAAAGATAATACCATATTCTGGCTCTAAATTCTGATGGAGCTTAAAACATTATATTTACTTCTAATACAACTGAGTTTGGAGGATGTGGCTTAGGTATGACAGCAAGGGATTTTCTAACTTCTTCCTTCAGATCTGATTGGACCTCAGAAAAACCTACCGAAGTGGAACTTAATCCTTGTTTACCAAAGTGGAATTTAATCACTCACTCAGATCCCTGCCTCTCGCTGGGCCCAATAAGATGGGCTTCTTGTTCACAGGATGTCTTGGTTTTATCACTAAAAGTCCTCTGTCCTAGAAATCCCTCAGTCCCAGACACACCATCAAAGCTGGCAACTCTCGATTCCCTGGGGCTCAGGACTAAGTTGAGTAAAATGGCACTTAGAATTTGACACAATCAACCAGAAGTAAATTTAACTTTTAGTTTATAATATTCCTCTGAGGTTTCATAATTTCAGTTTGGTTGTTAGGAAAGCAATATATTCATATTCATAAGAAATACTTTAAATAGGACAAGAGATCACAGTATAAAAATTGAAGATCATCTTCCATTCTCATCCTCCACAAACACATAGAACTTGTAACCAGGGCGGTCACTCTCAGAAGCTTCCTGGTGTTAGTTTATTAATGTCTCTGTGCATACAGAGGCTTTTTTTTTTTTTTTTTTTTACTAAATCATAGCTGTGTACATTAATGCGATCATGGGGCACCATACACTGGTTTTATAGACTGTTTGACACATTTTCATCACACTGGTTAACATAGCTTTCCTGGCATTTTCTTAGTTATTGTGTTAAGACATTTATATTCTACATTTATTAAGTTTCACATGTACCCTTGTAAGATGCACCGCAGATGTAATCCCACCAATCACCCTCCCTCTGCCTATCCTCCCCTCTCCCTCACCTCCCTCGTCCCCTTCCCCCTATTCTTAGGTTATAACTGGGTTATACCTTTCATATGAAAGCTATAAATTAGTTTCATAGTAGGGCTGAGTACATTGGATACTTTTTATTCCATTCTTGAGATACTTTACTGCAAAGAATATGTTCCAATTCCATCCATGTAAACATAAAAGAGGTAAAGTCTCCATCTTTAAGTCTGAATAATATTCCATAGTGTACATATACCACAATTTATTAATCTATTCATGGATCAATGGGCACTTGGGCTTTTTCTATGACCTAGCAATTATGAATTGGGCTGCAATAAACATTCTGGTACAAATATCTTTGTTATAATGTGATTTTTGGTCTTCTGGGTATATACCTAGTAGAGGAATTATAGGATTGAGTGGCAGATCTATTTTTAGATCTCTAAGTGTTCTCCAAACATCTTTCCAAAAGGAA
>CAUYPK010048158.1:0-21474 GCA_963574355.1 Loris lydekkerianus
CTAGAATTCTGATTTCATGAGTCTGAAGAATCTTTTTATTTATTTTTTATTGTTAAATCATAGCTGTGTACATTAGTGCAATCAAGGGGTACAATGTGTGGGTTTCATATACAATCCGAAATATGCTCATCAAACTGTTCAATGTAGCCTTCATGGCATTTTCTTAGTTACTGTATATAGGCATTTGTATTCTGCATTTAGTAAGTTTCGCCTGTATCCATTCTAAGATGCACCATAGATGTGGCCCCACCCATTACCCTCCCTCCACCAAAACCTCCCCCCTCCCTTCCCCTACCTTGGCCCTTTCCGCATAGTCTTGTGCTATAGTTGAGTTATATCCTTCATGTGAAAGCTATAATTTAGCTTCATAGTAGAGCTGAGTACATTGGATACTTTTTCTTCCATTCCTGAGATACTCTGCTAAGAAGAATATGTTCCAGCTCCATCCATGTAATCATGAAAGAGGTAAAGTCTCCATCTTTCTTTAAGGCTGCATAATATTCCATGGTATACATGTACCACAAATTTGCTAGTCCATTCGTGGGTCGATGGACACTTGGGCTTCTTCCATGACTTAGCAATTATGAATTGGGCTGCAATAAACATTCTGGTACAGATGTCTTTGTTATATTGTGAATTTTGGTCTTCTCGGTATAAACCTAGTAAAGGAATTATAGGATCGAATGGCAGGTCTATTTTAGGTCTCTAAGTATTCTCCAAACATCGGAAGAATCTTTAGATTCAACAAGCTGCCAGGTGATGCTGCTACTGCTAGTCTGCAGAGCTCCCCTTGAGAAACACCAGTTCCAGTCCTTACCTAATTCATCTCTGAAGCCTCTTAACCACCCATGCTTGGCAGAGAGAACACTGAATAGATGTGTGACAAATGAGGGGAAAGGGAATGAATACCAGTGTGAACCAATTACATCATTTAGAGATTTTCACACTAGATATAAGAAGTGACAGGGACATACTTAGTTCTGTCTGCAGCCAGCCTCTTCCTTCCTGCCTCCCACCAGGCTAAACCCCTGATGAGCCACTGCTCAGCTCTTGTGGGCTGAGTTTTTTGGACCCCCTAAGGTTTGGTTAGTAGCCCTCAGCACCAGCCTCTGCAGTCTCCCTGGGTGTGCTCTTGCTCTCTGCCTGTGTTTGGAGTGGGGTTGGCTAGGAGGGATCAATGCACTCTTGATTCACTCACAGGCTTGTAAATCTTGCCCCCTAGTGTTGCATCCTGCTAAGCACCTTCCTGTGGCATAAGATGGGAGAGGAAGAGCTTCTCCATTCAAAATGCATGTTAGATGGAACATTCCTAGAGGGAGCGGGTGGGAGGTCCTGGTATATGGTACACCTTTTGGGAGCAGGACACAATTATAAGAGGGTCTTTATCTAACAAATGCAATCAGTGTAACCTAGTTCTTTGTACCCTCAATGAATCTCAAACAATTAAAAAAAAAAAAAAAAAAGAAGAAGCTAAAAGAGGCAATCTACAGCAAACCCAGAGCCAATATCATGTTGAATGGAGTAAAACTGAAAGCATTTCCACTCAAATCTGGAACCAGACAAGAATGCCCACTGTCTCCACTGCTATTTAACATAGTGTTGGAAGTCCTAGCCATCATAATCAGACACGAGAAGGTGGTTAAAGGAATCCAGATGGGGACAGAGGAGGTCAAACTCTCCCTCTTCAAAGGTAACATGATCTTATACATGGAAAACTCCAGGGACTCAACTAGAAAGCTCTTAGAAATGATCAAGGAATATAGCAGCAACTCAGAATACAAAGTGAATACCCACAAATTAGTAACCTTCAAATATGCAACAATTGTCAAGCCAAGAATAAAATTAAAGACTCTATTCTTTTTAAAATAACACCAAAGAAAATGAAATACCCGGAAATAAATATAACAAAAAATGTGAAAGATCTCTATAAAGAGAATTATGAAACTTTGAGAAAGGAAATAGCAGAAGATGGCAACAAATGGAAGAAGAATAGACCATGCTCATGGCTGGGAAGAATCAACATTGTTAAAATGTCCATACAACCCAAAGAAATCTATAGATTTAATGTAATCCTTATCAAAGCACCAATGCCATACTTTAAATAACTTGAAAAAAATAGTACCTTGATTCATATGGAACCAGAATAAAACCCAAATAGCAAATACAGTTCTTAAGAATAAAAACAAATCTGAAGGCATCACGTTGCCAGATTTCAGGTTATACTATAAGGCTATAGTGATCAAAACAGCATGGTACTGGCACAAAAATAGAGACATAGATCAATGGAATAGGATAGAGAATCTAGAGATGAACCCAACTACATATTGTCATTTAATCTTTGATAAGCCTAACAAAAACATGCACTGGGGAAAAGAATCCTTATTTAACAAATGGTGCTGGGAGAACTTGTTATCCATATGTAGAAGACTGAAACTGGACCTGTACCTCTCACCATTAACACAAATTGAATCTCATTGTATAAAATATTTAAATTTAAGACAAGAAACAATAAAAAATTCTAAAAGAGAGTGAGGGGGGAAACACTTTAAGATATTGACCTGGGAAAAAACTTGGATGAGGAAGACCCCCCCCAGCAATTTCAGCAACACCAAAAATAAATGACTGGGATTTGATCAAGCTAAAAAGCTTTTGCACAGCTAAGGGTACCACAAACAAAGCAAACCGACAGCCTTTGGAAATGGAGAAGATTTTTGCATGTTATGAATCTGACAAAGGCCTGGTAACTAGAATCCACAGGGAACTCAAATTAAACAATAAGAAAAGGGCAAACAATCCTCTCATAAGTGGGCAAGTGATTTGAACAGAAACTTCTCTGAGGATGACCGATGAATGACCAACAAATACATGAAAAAACTCTCCTTGACTTTATTCATCAGAGAAATGTAAATTAAAACCACTCTAAAAGCTCAGCACCTGCAGCTCAATGGCTAGGGTACCAGTCACATACACTGGAGCTGGCGGGTTCAAATCCAGCCTTGGCCTGCCAAACAATAATAACAACTACAACCAAAAAATAGCCAGGTGTTGTGGCAGGCACCTGTAGTCCCAGCTACTTGGGAGGCTGAGGCAAGAGAATCTCTTAAGCCTAAGACCTTGAGGTTGCTGTGAGTTGTGACACCATGGCACTCTAACCAGTGCAACATAGTGAGACTCTGTCTCAAAACAAAAAAATAAAAATAAAAATAAAAAAATAATAAAAAAAAATCCACTCTAAGATATCACCTAACCCCAGCAAGATTAGCCCACATCACAAAGTCCCAAAACACCAGACGCTGGCATGAATGTGGAGAGAAGGGAACACTTCTACACTGCTGGTAGTATTACAAACTAATACAGCCTTTTTGGAGAGAAGTATGGAGAATCCTCAAAGATCTAAAAGTAGACCTTCCATCTGATCCTGCAATACCATTACTGGGTATCTACCCAGAAGAACAAAAAACATTTTACCATAAAGACATTTACAGCAGAATGTTTATTATGGCTCAATTAATAATTGCCAAACCATGAAAGCAACCTAAGTGCCCATCAACCCACAAATGCATCAACAAACTGTGGTATATGTATACCATGAAATACTATTCGGCCACTAAAAAAGATGGAGACTTTACATCCTTTACATTGACCTGGATGGAGTTGAAATACATCCTTCTTAGCAAAGTATTGCAAGAATGGAAAAAGAAATATCCAATGTACTCTACACTAGTATGAAATCAACATATAAATAATTACATGCTCATAAGAACAATAAATAGTTCAGGGACAGAAGGAAGCAGGAGGGGGTCAGGGAGAGGACAATTGGCAGAAGGAGGGAAGGCATGAAGCAGCATCTCACCTAATGTGAGGGTGCATAACATGTTCCCCCGGGTGAAGGGCTCTTTTGAAAATGGAACTTTACCCTGGAAGTGAGAACAATGTAACCTAAAAATTGTACCCTCATATTAATTTAAAAAAAATAAATAAATAAATACAGTATTTGTGTACAAGTGAGTGGTTAGTTCTCAACACTCAAGTGCACACGCAGACACACAAATGCTTATTTTAACTAATATGAAGCCAGTAGATGATCTAATACACGCCCACTTAAGAGAAAAACTCAAATCAATTCAAGGTGGGAAACGGGGGAATGAGGGAGGTGGGAGAGGAGACGGAGGGAGGGGGATGGGTGTGCTCCCATTTAGTGGACACAATGTTAGGGTGAATGGCACACCTCTTGGTGGCAGTACACAATTATATGAAGACTCTACCTAACAAATGCAAATATTGTAACTTCATTCTTTGTACCCTCAAATTAACCTGAAACAATAATAAAAATTTTAAAAATCACAAAATGCTTATTGATCACCTGCAACATGAGATATAGCAGTGAACAGAAGAGGGAACATGCCAGCCCTCTGGGAGCTGTCATTATGTTGGAGGAGAAAAGTAGACAAATAAATAATTTAAATTTATAGTATGTCTGGTGGTAATAAGTAAAACAAGGAAGGAGGTATGTTTCTACAAACAGAAATAAAGGAGGTGAGGGAACAGGATCTGCAGGCATCTGGTGGAAGGGCATCTAGGCAGAGAACAGCAAGTGCAAAGGCCCTGGGGTGAAAATACACCTAGCATATTCAAGGACAGCCTGGATGCCATTTTGTCTGGAACAGAGTGAGCAAAGGGGAGAGTCACAAGAGGTGAGATCAGAGAGGGAATGAGGGCCAGGTGGTGTAGCACTTTGTGGACTAATGTGAGGACATGGCAGAGGATAACCTGGCTGAAATAATTGGAAAATAATTGGCTGCTGTGCTAGAAATGAATGTTGGTCCTGGAAATGCATGTCTTAGGCAGATTGGGCCAAGGTGGAGACAGATACAGTGAAAGGGGATTGGAGTCATTATATATTTTGAAGATGGAGCCCATGGTTTTGCAAACAGATTACATGCTGGGTTTGAAAGAGTTGTGTCAAGTATGACTCCAAGGTTTGGGTAAGAGCATTGGAAAGGATGGAGCTGCCATTTACCTCTAGCTGAGAATGATGGTGGCATCAAAGAGTCCTTGGGAAATATCAGGAATTTGATTTGAAGATGTTTTTGAGAAACCCAAGTAGAGATGTTGAGCAGAGTATCAGATACAAACCTGGATTTGAGGGAGGAGCCTGGGGCTGACGACCTAGGAGAAAAGATATTTGGATGTCTTCAGTACGAATGTGACACTTGGTGCCATGAGAGAGAACGACACCACCAAAGAAAAAAGAGTAGATAGGAAAGAAAGGAGATTCAAAGACTGTGCCCTGGAGTGTGCCAAGTTCAAAGGGGGGACATGGAGCAGAAACCAGCAGTGGGAACTGAGTAGGGGCTGCCAAGGACATCAGAAAAAAAAAAAAAAAAAACAAGGGAGAATGATGTCTTGCACACATGAAGAAAGAATACCAAGGAAGACAGAGCGATTTGATGTCAAACGTGCTGAGTAGTCAAATCCAACAAGGGCTGAGAATTGATCACTGAATTTAGCAACATTAAGGTTACTGCTGACAGACTAAGTGGAGTGGTGGAGGCAAGAGCCTGAGAGGAGTGGGCTCTGAAAAGAATGGGAGGAGAGCAGTTGGACAAAATAAAGACAACTCTTCTGAGTAATTCTGTTGTACAGAAGAGTAAAGAAATGAGGCAGTACCTAGAGGTAAAAGTGGAATTTCTGTGCAAATTTCTGTGTTTTTCTGCTTCTTGCTTTCTTGTTTAAGATGGCAGAAGTATGGGCAAGGTGTACACTGATAAGAATAATCCAGTAGAGCAGGAAAGAACAAACAGACAGGAGAAAATTACCCGAGCAATGTCCTTCAGTGGGTGAGAGAGTTGGGATCCTGGGCACAGTGGAAGGGATGGAATTAAACAGGAGCATGGAGCATCCACCCACGGATCAGGAGGGAAGGCAGAGTAGAAGGGCCCAGGAAAGGGGGACTGGCAGTGGAAGGGCACTGTAGAAAGCCTTTTCTGATGACTTCTGTCTTGTCAGCAAAATAGAAAGGTCATTAGCTAAGAGTGAGGATGGCAGAGGTGTGGTGCTAGAGGCTGAAGGAAAAGGCAAAAGGTATGAAGTAATGTTTACAAAAGGGAAATGCAGCTTCTGGGCATTAAGGACCCTTTGAATGTGGCTATCATCCATTTAGAGTGACCCTAGGCAGTATGGTTGTGTGATTTTCTCCAGCCATTTTCAGCTTCATAGGCACAGGTGGGGAACTGGATGTAACCAAGACAGGACATTGCCAAGTGGACATGTCAAGATCCGAAAAAGCAAAGGAGTTGAGGGTGCGTGTAAGGGAGGGACAATAGTGGTGGCCCATAGATTTTTAAGGTGACGAGAAACAAGAATATGAGAAGGCTGCAGGTCCATGAAAAACTGAAATATCAATAGACTTGAGGTCTCACCCAGGTCAAAGGACTGTTGGCATTGAGGTGCTGGAGGATGTGAGCAGAGAAGGCGGGAGGTGCTTGTTGGAGGTGCTTGTCAGTGGCTGGGAGTGGAGAGTCTGAAGACCAGACACTGGTGAAAGTAAGACCCAGGAGCTATGACATGGGGCTGTGGTATGGGGACAACAAGGACGTTAGATGAGACGACTTCAAGGAACTCAGCTAGGGAAGAAGAGGAAACTGCATTGTGGTAGATGGTAAAATAGGGCCTCGAATTCCCCTCACCCTGCTACATGCAGTCTTTTACAAAGTGACTTTGTAGCCCCTCCTGAAAAGGTAATTTCTATTTCCTGACTCGTTGAATGTGGTTTGGCCTTGCCACTTGTTTGCAGAAGTGACATCTGTGACTTCCGAGGCTTTGCAGCCTCCACTTGGTTTTCTCATAACACCGGCCAAGACCGCCATGCAGAGAAGCCTGTCTCACCGACTGGGGGATAAGTAGCCACATAGAGGTGAACTGAGGCACCCCAGTAGGCAACCAGCCCTGACCACCAGACATGGAAGTGAGAGCACCTTAGATCACTCATCTAACCCACAGAATCATAGAAATAAGTCCTTGTGCTTGCAAGCCCCAAACCTTTGAGGTTGTAAAGACAGACATATGTGAATAGTGAAATCATCAGTAATTATCGTAAAAGAATATGAAAGAGTAATTTCAAACCAGAGCTAATACCTAAGTTTATGAGAAAACGATGTTTTTCTTTTTCAAGTTATTTTGTGTCAGGTGCCTTATTATTTGTTGTCAAAAAGCTCAACCTATACAATGAGGTCTCAGAAGAAGGTGTCTCTTCTACCCCCTGATAGAGCTTAAAGCTCCAACCTACAGCATCTGCCTCTTATTGGTGACTTCCTATCGTGAGGGTTGGGGAGGCTTCATGGAGGAGGTGGGCTCTCGAGTGATTCACAGAGGATGAGAGGGATCTGACAGAGATGTACCAAACAGCCTCTTTCACTGTGAGATGTGACCCAGCTCAATGGGACAGATGAGCAGGATAGAGGGATGGGGAGGGGGACATTGACTATTGGCCCCTTCCCCCTGGGAGAGCCTGGGAGAGGCCAGAGGTCAAGCAGGCAACCAGAAGAAGAGATGCCCAGGAAAAATGACCCCCTGGAGAGAAGAAGTGTAGAGTGAGCAGGGTCAGGGGGAAAAGAGGCTGGGGAGGGAAATTAGACGTAGGAAGAGGAACAAAGTAGGAGGGTGGTGGGTGCAGCAATTTATGAGAAGTGGGGTAGGATAATGCCTACCATCCTCTTGGGTCTTGCAAAGCCTCTCCTGTCCATTTGTGAGAAACTCACCAAGCTTCCCTCAGTGTCCAGGAAATGGCCTGGGATCAGAAGCAACCTCTTTTGTCATGTAGCTAAAGAAGATGTTCCAGGATTAAGCAATGGAGAGAGCCTCATGGCCAAGGCACCATCATCCTCTCTTACAAATTAACCTACTCCTGTGGCAGCTGAATCTGAAAGGGTCTCCTCAATGACAACCAAGATCCAGGCAGTCCAAGGGCCTGGGCGCTGCCCTATCTTGGTTAAATCAGAACGCAAGGTTTCTGGGTTGTTAAGGCTGAGTCAGAAAAGGAGGAGCAGAAACAGGGCTGGGTCATGGTCATATCATGGTCACAATGTGTGCAGGACACAGAAGGTAAGTGCATGAAATGAAAGAGGAAGGGCCACAAGGCCAGGTTAGGGGGTTGACAGAGGAGGGGGTATCAAATTAAGGAGTCAGAGTCTTAGACAAACTCAAGTTAGAACTTCAGGTGCACACTACTGACACTTCTCTGTTCCTATCACACCAGACACCTGCGGCCAAAAAACAAGCCTGAAAGCTAGTTCCTGGGTATGGGTAGAGCAGAACCTCCTAGGTGTGTTATTCAGTGACAAACATGGAAGATGATGTAAATTTTATGTGCCTTGTGTGTAAAAAAAATAAAGTGTGTGTGTGTGGGTGGGTGTGATCTATGTTTAAAGGCACAGAATCTAACACCTGTTGTTCTTTCTGGGGAGGAAAACAGGGATCATAAAGGCCAGGGGTAGGTGAACTTAACTCTTCACCTTATATTTTCTATGCTTATAAAAGGAAACTCGGCTAGGCACAGTGGCTCACACCTGTAATCCTAGCACTCTGGGAGGCTGAGGCAGGAGAATCTCTTGAGCTGAGGAGTTTTAGATCAGCCCAAGCAAGAGCAGGACTCCATCTCTACTAAAAATAGAAAAATTAGCTTGAGGCTGTGGTGGGTGCCTTTAGTCCCATCTACTTGGGAGGCTGAGGTAGGAAGATTGCTTGAACCCAAGGATTCTAGAGTTGTGAGCTAGACTGATAACATGACACTCTAGCTTGGGGCAACAGAGTGAGGCTCTGTCCCCGCCCCTCCAAAAATGGAAACAAATTAAAGTTATATCTCAGGGAATTCCTATAGATTAATTGTTCTCAAAAGTTATTAGAAATTCAAATTCTCAGATCCCACCACAGGCCTACTGATCCGAGTCTCTGGAATTGGGGCCAAACATCTATGTTTCAATAAGCCCTCTGTAGATTTTAATGCATGTTGAAGTCTGAGAAGTACTGCTCTGGGTCAGTGGTTCTAGTACTTAAAAAGTTTTACATATTAAAATTCCAGTGCCCAGGCTATACCCTAACCAAGTAAATCAGAGTGGCTGGGGGAGGGCCCGAGAGTCAGCAGTTCTTCAAGCTCCCCAGGTGGCTCTAACATGCAGCCCAGCAGAAGCAGCACTGGTTTAGCATTCCTTCTTCTACCTCTTCCCAGCCTCAAACCCTGCTCACCCATATAGACGTGATAACCTGGAGATTGTTCCTCGGAATTCTTCCACAACGGCCTCTGGCTCCACAGTCTGTCGGCTCACTGATTTAAAGAGAGTGCATGGCCAGCAGACAAGGCGAGAGGCTGAGATGAGCAGGAGGTTGACTGATGAAAGCCAAGGGGATCTGCGGATGGTAAAGAAACAGAGGTCCGGATCGACTTTCGGCAGGTCTTCCCACATCTGTCTCCCCAGCATTGGTGCTGAGGCTGGGTAGAAATCTGCCCCAGAACAGAGTTCAGCCTGGTGTTGGGATCCTACTGCAGCCTCTCTCTCTGGGGTGATTGAAGCTCCCCACATCTTTCCTTTCCCTCCAAGGAAGAGGAGGATTGATAGGCGTCAAGGACAGAATGGCAACCTGCAGAGAAGTTTTAGTGAAAGGAGGGACCTCAGAGGGAAATGGATGGGGTGAGGAAATCCCTCTTCCCTCATTTCCCTCTTGTCTCTCTGTACTTCCTTCCATTATACACACATGCTGTAGTAAATTGGTGTGTGTGTATGTGTGTGTGCATACCTATGTGCACTAGGGGTTTGCCACCCATTCTTCCAAGGCTATTGGAGAACTGGGTGTGAATTCAGAACGGGGAGATGGAACAGGCAATCAAGCAGCCTCAAGGTAAAGCAAGGAAGAACTCTTCCCAGGTCACTTCTGCTCCAGCTCAGTTCCCCTGGAAAAGATCACATGCAACTTTGGGCCAGAGGCTCTGGGAAAAGCTAGATCCATAGGCTTGGCACCCATAGCTCAGTGGTTAGGGTACTGGCCACATACACTGGGGCTGGAGGGTTCAGACCCAGCTGGGACCTGCTAAACAACAATGACAACAACAGCAAAAAATAGCTGGGTGTTGTGGTGGGCACCTGTAGTCCCAGCTACTTGGAAGGCTGAGGTAAGGGAATCACTTAAGCCCAAGAGTTGGAGGTTGCTGTGAGCTGTGATGCCACAGCACTCTACTGAGGGCAACAGCTTGAGGCTCTGTCTAAAAAAAAAAAAGAAAGAAAAAGAAAAAAGAAAGCAAAGAAAAGAAAAGGAGAGGAGAGGAGGGAAGGGAAGGGAAGGGAAGGGAAGGGAAGGGAAGGGAAGGGAAGGGAAGGGAAGGGAAGGGAAGGGAAGGGAAGGGGACGAGAAGGGAGGGGAAGGGAAGGGGAAGGGAGGGGAGGGGAAGGGAAGGGAAGGGAAAAGAAAATCTAGATCCATGGCTCTTAAACTTATGTGTGCATCAGAATCACAGGGAGGTCTTATTAACCACAGATTGCTGGGCTTCATCCACAGAATTTCTGAGTCAGTAGGTCTGGAATAGGGCTTTAGAATTTGCATTGCTATTATGTTCCAGGGAATACTGATGCTGCTGGTCCAGGGACTGCACTTTGAGAACCACTGCTCCACCAGGGCCCCTCACTACCTCCCACCTCATGTCATACTTCTTCAGACCAGGGAGCTTTTCAGGCCATTAAAAAATTGTTCCTTTAGTTTAATTAAGTCCAATTTATGTTATTGCAGTATTTGCCTTCAGGGTCTTAGTCATAAATTCTTTGCCTAGGCCAATGTCCAGAAGAGTTTTTCCTACATTTTCTTCTAGCATTTTTATGACCAGATCTTACATTTAGCAAAGGAAATACAGACCAAATAGATGACTCACAGAATGGGTGAAAATATTCACAAATTATACCTCAGGCAAAGGACTAATATCCAGAATCTACAAGGAACTCAAACAAGTCAGCAAGAAAAGAAAAAAATGACCCCATTAAAAAGTGGGCAAACTAACAACAGCAAAAGACTATGGGGAAAGGGCCAAGGAAGGGGAAGGGAGGGGGGAGGTTAGGGTGGAGGGAGGGTAATGGGTGGGGCCACATCTATGGTGCATCTTAGAATGGGCACAGGCGAAACTTACTGAATGCAGAATACAAATGTCTACATACAGTAACTAAGAAAATGCCATGAAGGCTATGTTGAACAGTTTGATGAGAATACTTCAGATTGTATATGAAAGCAGCACATTGTATCCCTTGATTGCACTAATGTACACAGCTATGATTTAACAATAAAAATAAATAAATTAAAAAAAATTAAAATACAAAAAAAAAAGTGGGCAAAAGACAGGAAATTTTTTTTCAAAGGATGATATAAATGGCCAGGAAACATATAAGAAAATGCTTAACATCACTAGTCATCAGAGAAATGTAAGCTAAAATCACAATGACATACCTCCTTACCCTTGTCAGAATGGCCATTATTAAAAACTTGAAAACCAACAGATATTGATGCAGATGGGGTGCAAAGGAAACATGTATACACTGCTGGAAAAGTAAATTAATACAGTGTCTATGAAAAACAGTCCTTGAAGAACTAAAAGTAGACCTACCATTTCACACAGCAATCCCACTACTGAGCATCTACCCAAAGGAAAGGACATCATTATATCAAAAAAAAAAATCCTGTACCTGAACATTGTCATAGCACAATTCACAATTGCAAAGGTATGGAATCAATCTAAGCACCAATCAACTGATGAGTGGATAAGGAAAACATGGGATATATGTACCAACTTGGACAGAAGTTGAAGCCATCATTGTAAGTGAACTATCTCAGGAATGCAAACTCAAATGCTATATATTCTCACTAATAAATGGGAGCGCAACAATGGGTATATACGGTCACACAAAGTGGAATAGTGGACATTAGAAACTAAGAAGGGGGGAGGTTAAAAGGGAGGCGAGGGATCAAAACTTACCTATCAGGTACAATGTTCACTATTAAAGCAATGGGTACATTAATAGCCCTGATTTCGCCACTATACAATTTATCTATGACAAAACTCACTTCTACCCCCTGTATCTATCAAATTCTTTTAAGGTTACCTTACTGTGACAACTTACTTAATTGTGATCCTTGCTAAGCTTTGAGCTCGTAAAGAATGATACCTGCCTCTTGGGGGCACCACTTTATCCCTAGCGCCCCACACAGGGCCTGGCACATGGTGGGTACTAAATAAATGCTTGTTAAATGAACATGCATATTTTCTTGGCATGTCCCTCTGTGGCATGGCTACCTAGAAAGCTAGAGCAGAGATATAAGGCTGGTTAAGTTTTGGAAGTACCTTGGACAGAATCAAGGGAGAGGCAGGTTTCACATGCCTCTGTTCTCTTTGGAAACTGATTCATTAGCAAAGCACTACAAATAGCTGGGCACATGCAGACCCTTATTTACTTCTTCAGGGGCAGAGTTGAGTGATGATCAGACTAAGGCCACCTTGTCTAAATTTTATGGACAATAAAACTGAGCTGCAAAGGGCCAAGGGACATTTTCACAGGTATGACTTCCCAATGGCCCTGTGCAGCAATGCTGTGGGGAAGGTCAGGCGTGCCCTCGTTTTACCGAAGGCACGGTGCAGTGGCAGAGTAGGCATTAGTAGCTGTGGGGAGGGTCACACACAGCATCTTTCATCAGCCATTTTCACTGTGCCAGACACTCTGAAGTTTTTCACCTGAGCTCATGTTCCTCCTGTGACCATAACTGTTCAGTGTTCTCATTTAGCAGGGTAGGAACTGAGAATTGGAAAGGTGTAGTGAGCTGCCCATGTCACAAGTAGAAACCTGGGATTTGAACTTGCCCTGTGTTTGACTATTGCACAGCACAGGAGAGGGAGGATCAGAAAGGGAATCCAAAGCCCAGCCGACAGACCTGTATTCCCTCCTTGCCAGAGATTCATGGGGTAAAATGCTCTGGATGTGCTGGCCTCGGAACTGGGGGACAGAGAGCAGAGGAACAGTGAGCAGTAGAGGTGGAGGAGGCAGGGGGCGCCAAAGAGAAGCTGCTGCCTCTTGGTACTTACAGCAGTTGGATGACTTTGAGGAACAGGACTCAATGTTCCGGTTTAAATCCTTCCATTTGCAATCTTGAAAAAAAAAAAAAAAGGGCTGACTGTTGACCACAAGATCTCTATGCCCTGCCCACAACCCCCACATACACCCCATCCTTCATTGCTCCACAATTTCTGGCAACACCTCTTTGCCCCAAGTCAACTCCACCCAACCCCACCCTACTGAATGCCTTTAAGGCAGAGCCAGCTCCCAGGAGAAGACTCAACTGCAGCTGAGCGAGCAGAGAAAATCCTACCAGTGAACTTGACCTCCAGGAACTAGCCTACTGGTGAACATAGTGGCCATTCAAGTATCCAACCACACAAAAAGAGGAACTCTGCCCTCTTCTTGTCATTCTGAAATACTGTGAAACCGGAGTCAATTCTCCATCACCTACAGGAAGCTGGGGGCTTCCTACACGGTCAGGACCTTGAACCTTGAATTCATAAAATCTCTTGAGAGCCCCAGGGACAAAGACTTCGTGGACAAAAGCCCTTGGAGCTAGAGTAAGTGGCATTTGTCTTGTCTGTCTTGTCAATTATTGTTAAGGACATCCTTGTTTAAAAATAAGCATACAACTAAGGTCTCTTCAAAGGTGGGGAATTCTTTGAGGAGTAGGCAAATGGCTAAGATGGCTGAGTGCTCAAATGTGAAACAGTGTTTTGCTAGAAAGGAAGCTTTCTTGAATGATTGGTTATTAGTGACTAAATAAGAAAGTGCTTTCTGCAGAAACCTATGTGAGAAGAAAGTATTTGCCAAATGTTCCTGGTGTAAAGGAAAAACAGAATATGGTGTTTGGAGTAATTGTAGCACAAAGGAAATACAAATGAGAAAAAAAAAAAGTTGCAATGGAAGGATAATTTGATATTGAACCAATTTCTTTGGAAGACTGGACTCAAGGATCCTCAAAATCAGGACTGCTATCTTTAAAGGAAGTAAGATTCCAACAGCTGGCCAGATGACCTCTCATGAGGCAGCCATTCAGTTTTACTAACAAAGATGCAAGTTAGAATTTTGTTTTAAAGATAGAGGAACATGATGACTCCTTGCAGGAATCTACTTCAACTATTCCTCCATAGGAGTTCCTGGAGGTTCCCAGATTTCAGAAAACGTTGTACACTCCCCCAGTGTTCATACATATTCTGCCGTTAGGCTCACTGAGCTTTTAGTTCCTTCAGCGAGCAGCAGTACAGCTCTGAGGACCTGGGCACTGGTGTGCTGGTAAATGTTTAACATCTAATTCTCCTGAAAAAGATCCCCGATTGTAATGTTTGCTGATGTCAGGGGTGTAAATACCACACAATAGTTAATTTCAAGCTACCAACTTAGAGGCAATCCCCAGGTTACAAATGAGATAGGTTCTGTAGGTTTATTCTTAAGTTGTAGGTAAGTTGGAACAGGTACATTTACCTATTACCTGTAATAACCTCCATGTATAAGTGCTAGTTGTGGGCCAATCAGATGTTTGTAACCTGGGGACGGCCTGGTACTGAATCTCAAGTTGGGAAGAAACACGCAATTAGCCTTAGGAACAAGAATAAGGTACCAGCGCATCCAGGGAGGGTGTCTTTCACCATCACAGACTGCCCTTTCTCTGCTCAGAGACTTTGCCAAAATTCAGACTGGAGGACACGAGCTCTGGAAGTTTTGGGGCTCCAGGTTACAGTGATGGCAACATGGTCCTTTGGTTTCTCCTCCAAGGCCTGGACCCAGGTTATCTCCCCTTAGAAGCAGCATACCCTGGAACCAGCATACGTGTAGCCTGGTTCCTGACAAGTTGGGGAAGTTGCAAATGGAGCTGGAGGTGGGGGTGGTTTGGAGGAGACTGTTTGAAATGGCACCTACCAATGCTGATTCAACTTGCCTTCCTTCATCTTTGCCAAAATTCCCCAGAACCTAGGCTCAATAAAGCATCCTGGCACTAGTCCCTCTTAGTGTTTTCAAAGCTATTTGCTGCTTCCACTGTAAACCTGCCTTCCCACCCAAACATCCTGACTGCCAAACTGAGCTGTCTGTCATCGTCACCACTAATAATGGTTGCAGGGATCAAAAATTGCCAACACAGCTTCATTAGTGCCTGCTAGCCTGGGTTTCTGCAGAAAGAGAGCTGATGGGGTAGAGAATTGTCTGGAGATGGAGGAGTAAGCCATAATAGGGAAGAGCTTGAGGGGAAATGAAAGCCCCTCACTTCCTGCCCTACCAGAATAGCTCCCATTCCGTCTGGGTGTCCAGCCTCCCCCAAGTGTGCCCTCATTTCCAGTGGCTACTGCAGAAATGCACACTTATAAGCAGGAAATATTTGCTAAGGAGAATAGAAGACCTCTAGAGACCCAAGTTCAAGACAGGAATTATGAAGTAGGTGCTATCTACTTTACTGGTTGGTATCTGGGCCAAATCAATTCAGATTGGTGGCAACATATTGAAAATTTCGAAGTGTGGTTCACACAGAAGGGATTGTCATAGCCCATCATCATCAAGAAAAATCACTTTCTAGATTAACTAGAGAGAGATCTGGTGGGGGAGTGGATTTGTGGGGTGGGGTATATTGGCTGGCCAGGGACACCCTGGGACATCATAGTACACAGAGGGGACAGGCCTGGAAGAAAGGCTGCTGTAAGTAAGGAGGTCTCCTGATATTTCCTGAGGGCCTGGGAACTGCTGGGGCAGGGGGCACTTTTCTCCTACCTTACCTCACAGTAGCCATGCAAGGTAAGAGTTACTTTCCCATGTTACAAATGAGGCATGAGGCTCAAAGAGGTAGATTAAATCACTCAAGGTCACAGCTGGTAGGTTACACCAAAGTCTATATGCCTTTTGGGGAGCTGTCTTCAGTAAGCACTTTGAAAGGTGTGTCAAAAAGGAGGGCCTAGAAATCAAGCTTGAGTGACCTTTTTTGCTTTGTTTCTGTTCGTATTAAGACAACCTGTCTAAAATACCTAAGAGCTTATTTTAGCAGAGTTCCAGCTTCCATCTGGTCACCACGTGACTGCACCTCATTGCCCAAGGCCATTCCGAACCTTTTCTCCCCTGACCCCCAGTTTTATCTTTTTCTCACTAGGACACTCCCAACCCCAGCCTGTGCTTTCCTCTGGATCCTCCTCACAGCTCCCACAGGAGGTCCACAGAGTCACCTGTACACTTACAGGTACCGTGGGAGGGGCAGACTGAGCCCAGCCCTATGCCCTCAGTGTCCTCATCCACGAAATGATGGGGTTGGACTACAGGATCTCAC
The DNA here is from genome assembly GCA_963574355.1 of Loris lydekkerianus. Classification (NCBI taxonomy): domain Eukaryota; kingdom Metazoa; phylum Chordata; class Mammalia; order Primates; family Lorisidae; genus Loris; species Loris lydekkerianus. Next base: position 16,369 of record CAUYPK010048158.1, read on the forward strand.
TATGGCAGCACTATTGATGTCTGGGATAGAATAATTTTGCACCATAAGACATCCTTGGCCCTGCCTGCCAACTGACAGCAGCCTTTCCCAGTCTTTGCGACAGCAATGGCAAAAACATGCCTACATGTTTTCAAATGCCTTCTGGGCACTGTCGCCCCTGGTTGACAATCTTTTTAGACCCAAAGTCATGCAAATCTGTTCATAAGTTTTTGACACTTAGTCAGGATTATTTTCCTTCCAGAGTCTTTGTGTGGACTCCGCGATGTGAGGCCATCACGGGGTGATAGAGGCAGGAAGCCTGAGTGGTTTCTGGACTGAGTGTGAGAATGATGCATACTTGTATTTGAGCTACAGCATTCATTCTCATCAGATGTGTGTCCTTGAGCATGTTTCCTAACCACTCTGAATCTCTGTGTCATCACCTCTCTCATGGGAACTATAAGGATGCCTCCTCAAGGGCTGTCTAACCCTAGTGGGATGCCCAGCCCATGGGAGGTGCTTAGGAAGTGTTGCTTATGAGCAGTGTGGTAGGGTCTTCTTAGTCTGGCTTTCCATCTACTGAACTTTTCCTTTACAACGCTCATTGCTGAAGTAATTGAATTAATGATTTATGTACTCATTTGTTTATTTCAACCCCCCTACCCCATTAGACTCTAGGTTCCTAGAAAGCAGAGGAGACCTGGGGGTTCCTAGCTCTCCATTTCATCTCCAAGGCATGGCCCACTGTAGGCACTCAATAAACATTTGTCAAGTTGAAGAAATGTAACCTCTGCCTTGTCTTTGTTGTCCAAAGCCCACTGCCTTTAATAGAAAAGTAAATACCAAACCCATTTTCCTTGGCCCATAGGAAAAGCCAAAATGGAGATGTCACCTACCACAGAAGACTACAGCATGGCCACAGAATATGACTATGGGGGCGCCACCCCATGCCAGAAGGAGTCAGAGAGGGCCTTTGGGGCCCAGTTGCTGCCCCCTCTGTACTCCCTAGTATTTATCATTGGCCTGGTCGGCAATGTCCTTGTGGTCTTGGTCCTCATGCAATACAAAAGGCTCAGAAGCATGACCAGCATCTACCTCCTCAACCTGGCCATCTCTGACCTGCTCTTCCTCTTCACGCTGCCCTTCTGGATCAACTACAAGTTGAAGGATGACTGGGTTTTTGGTGATGGCATGTGTAAGCTTCTCTCTGGGTTTTATTTCATGGGTTTGTACAGTGAGATCTTTTTCATCATCCTGCTGACCATTGACAGGTACCTGGCCATCGTCCACGCTGTGTCTGCCTTGCAGGCTCGGACTGTCACCTTTGGTGTTGTCACCAGCATCTTCACCTGGGTCCTGGCCATCTTGGCTTCTATCCCTGGCTGGTACTTTTCCAAGACCCAGCGGGAGGTCAAGCATCACACCTGCAGCATTCATTTCCCCCCCGAAAGCCTAAGAAAGTGGAAAATATTTCAGGCTCTAAAACTGAACCTCTTGGGGCTGGTTTTGCCTCTGTTAGTCATGATCTTCTGCTACACAGGCATCATAAAGATTCTGCTCAGACGACCAAATGAGAAGAAGTCCAAAGCCGTCCGTCTGATTTTCGTCATCATGCTCATCTTCTTCCTCTTTTGGACCCCCTACAATCTGACTATACTTGTTTCTGTCTTCCAAGACTCCCTGTTCACCCATCAGTGTCAGCAGAGCAAACACCTGGACGTGGCCGTCCAGGTGACAGAGGTGATCGCCTACACACACTGCTGTGTCAACCCCGTGATCTACGCCTTCGTTGGGGAAAGGTTCCGGAAGTACCTGCGCCAGCTGTTCCACAGGCACGTGGCTGTGCACTTGGCCAAATGGCTCCCCTTTCTCTCCACAGACAGGCTGGAGAGGGCCAGCTCCATGTCTCCCTCCACAGCGGAGCATGAGCTCTCTGCTGGGTTCTGACTCAGACCACAGGTGGCCGATCTGGGACCCAGCAGGAATGACCGGCTAGGCAGACCTGGAGAGGAAGCAGCTTGGCCCTCCCAGCTGGATTCTCACACCAGGCACTGCAGGGAATCACAGCCACTCGGGGTTGAGGGGGAGCTTAAAGGTGGCTTAGACAAAATCACTTCCAGGGCTCAGTCTTTTCCATTAACTTCTCCCCAGTGGCACAAAGATGAATGGGACAAAGGCTGCCAGCAAAAGGCTTGGGCCTAAGCAGGATTTCAAATTTGTGAGCATTAACGTTTGTCAACAAAGCCACTGCAGCTCCCATTCCCACCCCACCCTCACGATCCATGAACTTGGAAATAACGAGCTCCTCCGTGACTCTGCCCTGAGCCTGGGAGCCACCCAGTAGCCAGCAGCTCCTCCCTCACTGCCCCCACCCCCCAGCAGAGTTTAGGCTCTTGGGAACCCTGGGGACATGGGACTCACAATGGAACACCTGGAGAATAGGGATGAGGAACTATCTTTGACAGTGGAATTGAGAATACCCTTGGAGAGAAATTTTTATATTCACTAAAATCAAATAATTTAAGCAATGGGCTAAACTCAGATCATAGGAATAACATGTTGTACCTCTTGAAATTGCCATAAAGGGAAGGAACTCATAATTTCCATTTATCACTTCTTTCCTTCTGAGTTTTTTCAGTATCTCTCCCCTGCTAGTCAGGGTAAGTCAATTCTGTTGGCTTTATTGTAGAAATTAAAAACAGGCAGAAGGAAATGGGGTTGAGTTTCTTTTGGCTTCATCCACATCTCTGGTTTTATGGATCAGGGAGTTCTGACTGAACACCTTGGATCTATTAGCAAAAAATAATCTGCTCTGTGAGATGGCAGTGTTTGGAGCTCCAAGGGAGAAAAGTGGCCACCAGAAAGACGCCTGACCCTGCAGGTCAGGGATGGGGGGACTCTCTGTCTTGATGTGGGAGATGGAGAGGCCTTAACTCCAAGTAGCCTGTTTATCCAAAATGTCTTTAAAAACCTCGTCTCTAACCAAGAACCCCTATTTATGTCTTTGTTCCCTTTTCTTTCCCGAGATATATATTTGTTTAAGAACAATTTCCTTGATAACAAAAATTACTTCTAAAAAACCATAAACCACCAAGAAAAGACACAAGAACAAAATCATCCATAATCCCACTATCCAGAGACAACTGGTGAGCATATTTCGATGGTTTCTTCCTGTTCATATTTATGATTATAACTAGATAGACTTCCATTGTACTCACTGTTGTGTTGTTTTTAATTAAAAGTATGTTGTGATCACTTTCTTACATCAATAAATCATTTCAAAATGTTTTTGGTGGTTTGACTGAAGCCTACGGCAGAGGTACCCACTAATTTGCTCCTCCCATTTCCTTATTGCTCACACAAATGAATTCAATCCAACAATGAGGCTCTGTTTACAGCAAGCTCTTGAGCCCTGGGTCATCGATGTGTGAGGAATGTCTGTCCCTGGCAAGCACCTAGCTCAGGGAGGCCAGCTGGGCCCAGGTGGACGGGAGGTGCCGCCACGGAGCTCACAGCACTGGGGCAGCCAAAGGGAGGAAGGAATCCATCAATCAGAAAGCACTCTAGGCCAATAGGTGTCCCTCCTTATGACACCACTGGACTGACCTCTCTCCTTTTTGACACCAGAGTTGTACTCATACCAAGCCACCCTCCTCTTCCAGGTAGGGACTGACTGCATTCGGAGGTCATCTTTGTACAAAGAAGCTGGTACCATGATGGTCCAGAAAACTTTTGTCTGGTGAGGAGGTTGTTGCATTGCTTTGGTCTTACAACTCCATGCAGAAAATGTGGACAAATACAGTTGAGGGGGATGTCAGCTCTCTTTGCCGTGCACAAAGGAGGATGAAGCTTAACTGAATTAAGAAATATTTATCTATTGGTTTGGTTTTATTTTAATGAAACTGTATTTGAAAACAATATATATTGGCCCAGCACCTATACTCAAGCGGCTAAGGCACCAGCCACATACACCAGAGTTGGTGGGGTCAAATCCAACCCAGGCCTGACAAACAACAATGAAAACTACAACCAAAAAATAGCCGGGGTTGTGGCGGGCGCCTGTAGTCCCAGCTACTCGGGAGGCTGAGGCAAGAGAATCGCCTAAGCCCAGGAATTGGAGGTTGGTGTGAGCTGTGACACCACGGCACGCTACCGAGGGTGACAAAGTGAGACTCTGTCTCTAAAAAACAAAAAACAAACAAACAAAAAAAACCATTTTAAAAGATTCTCCTAACTACTGGAGAGTCAGAGAGGAGGCCATAGGCATCCAGGAAAGACAACAGGGATCTGGCTGGAACCCTAGGGGTGTTGCTGGATATCCTCAAACTTGGCCAGGTTTCCTTAATCCTTCCCTTGGAGCTCATCCATTGGGCTTGAATTGGAATTTTGGTGTAGGGAGAGAGGGCTCTCCCTTCCTCTATACACCCTGGATACATGGCCCACCTGCTGGTCCCCTATCCTTCCTCTCCTGAGACAGTGACTTAAGCTTTAATCTGAGGCCAATTTTTTTTTTTTTTTTTTTTTGAGATGGTGTCTCACTATGTCGCCCTTGGTAGAGTGCCGTGGCATCACAGCACACAGCAACCTCAAACACTTGGGCTTAAGTGATTCTCTTGCCTCAGCCTCTTGAGTAGCTGGGACTACAGGTGCCCGCCACAATGCCCAGCAATTTTTTGTTGTTATTGTTGTTTTAGCAGGCCCTGGCTGGGTTTAAACTCATCAGCCCTGGTGTATGTGGCCAGCACCCTAACCACTGAGATACAGGTGCTGAGCCACTGAGGCCAATTTTTGCAAAGTTCATGTTTGCTGCTGGAAGCAGCAGGGACCAGGGACCAACCTAGATGGAGGGATAAGAGATGGGAGGGGAGGGACAGGGCCTGTGTGGGAAGAGATCAGAAACCCAGACTCCTGCCTGGCTCCAGCACCCACAGACTGACTTGGGAACTCTAGTCCTGGCCCCAGAGGAATGCATTAATGTATCCACAGCCTGCCTGAACACCTACTGTGTGCCATCCCCAGCTCAGTCAGTCATGGCTCACTGAGAAGAGCCTCTGGGCTCAAGCATTATCCCTGGCTGACCCAGGGATAATGGGCAAGGGCCTGGGGCTATGGCTTGCCAGGGTATGA
>CAUYPK010048159.1:0-16337 GCA_963574355.1 Loris lydekkerianus
TTTTATTCTAGTTCTTGATTAAATGAATTTGAGTTTCTTTTCTGTAATTCAAGTTTTTTTAATTAAATCATAGCTGTGTACATTAATGCATTTATGGAGTGCAATGTGCTGGTTTTATATACAATTTGAAATACAACAAACGTTCACAGCACTTTCTTCATTATTGTCTTAAGACATTTATACGCTACACTTAATTGATTTGACATAGACCCTTGTAAAATGCACCATAGGTGTGATCTCACCAGTTATCCTCCCTCCACCCAACCTCCCTCCTCCCCCTCCTCTTTCCCCTTCCTCTTGGGCTGTAGTTGGCTTATAGCTTTCATATGGAAGTATGGGTGCTTATAGATTGGTTTCATACTAGATCTGAGTACATTGGATACTTTTTCTTCCATTATTGAGATACTTTACTAAGAAGAATATGTTCCCGTTCCATACATGTAAACGTAAAAGAGGTGAAGTCTCTATCATTTTTAAGGCTGCATAATATTCCATGGTGTACATATACCACAATTTATTAATCCATTTGTGAGTTGATGGGCACTTGGGCTTTTTCCATGACTTGGAAAATATGAATTGGGCTGCAATAAACATTCTCGTGCAAATATCTTTGTTATAAAGTGATTTTTGGTCTTCTGGATGTATACCTAGTAGAGGAATGGCAGGATGGAAGGGCAGGTCTATTTTTAGATCCCTAAGTGATCTCCAAATGTCTTTATAAAGGGAACATATTAGTTTTCATTCCCACCAGCAGTGCAGAAGTGTTCCCTTTTCTTCACATCCATGCGAACTTCTATAGTTTTGGGATTTTGTTATGTGGGCTACTCTTACTAGAGTTAAATGATACCTGAAAGTGGCTTTGAGTTGCATTTCTCTGACAATTAAGGATGATGAGCATTTTTTCATGTGTCTGTAGGCCATGCGCCTGTCTTCTTCGGAGAAGTTTCTATTTAGATCTCTTGCCCACAGTGAGATGTAGTCACGTGTTCTTTTCTTGCTAATACATTTGAGTTCTCTGTGGATTCTGGTTATCAAACCTTTGTCAGTGACATAACCTATAAATATCTTCTCCCATTCTGAGGGCTGTCTGCTCGCTTTCTTTAATGTGTTCTTGGCTGTGCAGAAGCTTTTTAGTTTGATCAGACCCCAGTAATGAACTTTTGGTGTCGCTTCGATGGCCAGCGTGTGTGCGTGGGGGGGTCCTCCTCCGAAAGTATTCTCCCGGACCAATGTTTTCAAGTGTTTCCCATGCACTCTCTCCAAGAATCTTTATAGTTTCATGTCTTGAGTTTCAATCTTTTATCCAGTGAGAGTCACTTTTTGTTAATGGTGAAAGGTGTGGATCTAGTTTCAGTCTTGTACCAGTCGCTAGCCATTTCACCCAGCACCGTTTGTGAAACAGGTAGTGTTTCCCCCACTGAATGTTTTTGAAGGCTTATCAAAGATCAAATGATGATAAGTAGCTGGGTTCATCTCTTCGTTCTGTATTCTGTTCCATACATCTACCACTGTGTTTTTGTGCCAGTACCATGCTTTTTGGATCACTATAGATTTATAGTATAGTCTGAAGTCTGGTACTATGATTCCTTCTGATTTGTTTTTATTTCTGAGTAATGTCATGGGTAATCGAGAGGTTGTTTCTGATTCCAGATGAAACAAAGTATAATTTTTTAGAGGTCTTTAAACTATGACAGTGGTGCTTTCATAGGAATGACATAAAATGTGTATATTGAATAATACTCTGGGTAGTATGGACATTTTAACAATGTTGATTATTCCCAGGCATGATCGTGGTGTGTTTTGTCATTTGTTAACATAATCAGCTATGCCCTTCTCAGAGTTTCATAGTTCTCTTTGTAGAGATCTTTCACGTCCTTAGTTAGGTAGATTTCATCCTCTTTGGCACTACTGTAGAATGAATAGAGTCCTTGACTGATTTTTCAGCTTGAATAATATTGGTATATATGAAAGATTTGTGAGTATTGGTTTGGTATCCCGAGATGCCGCTGTCTTCCTTGATCACTTCTAGGAATTTTGTAGTCGAGTTGCTGGGTTTTTCTAGGTATGAAATCATATTATCTGCGAAGAGTGACAGTTTGATTTGCTCTGACTGTATTGGGTACCCTTGATTGCTTTCTCTTGCCTGATTGTTAAGACTTTCTCTTGCCTGGCTAAGACTTCCATTACAATGTTCAATAGCAGTAGAGACAATGAGAAACCTTGCTTGCTTCCTGATTTGAGTGGAAATGTTTTCAATTTTACTCCATTCAATAGTATATTGGCTGTGTGTGGGTTTGCTGCAGATGGTCTCTATCGGTTCAAGAGAAGTCCCTTCTGTACCTATTTTCTGAAGTGTTCTGATCAGGAAAGGATACTGGATATTATCAAAAGTATTTTCTGCATTATTGGGGTTAATCCTGCTCTTTGTTTTGTTTATGTGGCGTATTAAAGTTATAGATTTACATATGTTGAACCAACCTTGAGACCCTGGGATAAAATCAACTTGGTCATGGTGTATAATTTGTTTGATGTGTTGCTGGATCTGATATAGATCTCCTGAACACACCAAGCTCAAGCACTGAGATCAAAGAAACAATTAAAAAAATCTCCCTCCCCCAGAAAATGCCCTGGTCTGGATGTCTTCACACCAGACTTCTACCAAACCTTCAAAGAAGAGCTTATTTTTGTACTGCAGAAATCATTCTAAAAAATTGAGGAGGAAGAAATTTTCCCCAACACTTTCTAGGAAGCAAACATCACCCTGATGCAAAAACCAGGTAAAGACCCAACTAAAAAGGTGAACTTTACACCAATTTCCTTAATGTGTACCCATTTTCAACAGAGTCACAACATGCTTTCTAATCTTTCTTGAGAGTATACATGAAACATGATTCAATTTCTCTTTGATGCCTGAGAAATCACTTTGCCTGAGAGACTATCTGTACTAATCCAAACATTCCCCATCTCTGTTGCCTCACTCATCACCAGATGCCTTAATTCCCTAGATACTTATTTCTTTATACCCTTGTATATAACCTAGGCCCTTGTATATAACTTTGTATATACCCTTGTATATAACCTAACCCAGTCCCCACCCTTCTGTGAACTTCAAAAATGTTTCATTTTGTGATCTGCAACTCATAATCCTCATTAAAACTTCTACTGCAATAAACATCTGTCAGTATTTCTTTTATATTATTGATGTAAATGAAAGCTGGCTCTCTACTAACAATATAGCTTCTATACATCCCTTCTCAGCTAGTAGGTTATTTTTACTTTTGCCCTATTAATTGTTCTCATGCTTTGTAGAATTAAAACTTGATGTTGATGGACTGAATGCTTGTGTCATCCCCAAATTAATTTGTGAAACCCTATCCCTCAAAAAGATGGTATTTGAAGGTAAGAACTTCGGAAATAATTAGCTTTACGTGAAGTCATGAGGGTTAAGTCCCCAGGATGGAATTGGTGTTCTTATAAAAGGAGGAAGATATGTGCTTGGTGATGCATGTCTTTATTCTCAGCTACTTAGGAGGCTGAGACAGAAGGAGCACTTGAGCCAAGGACTTTGAGGCTGCAGTGTGTGATGACTGTGCCTGTGAATACCCACCACATTCCACCCCATCTTTATTTTAAAAAGGAGGGATTAAATAAAGAAACAGGAGGTAAACATAAGATATCTCTCTCTCTCTTACACATACATACACACACACACACACACACACACACACAAGGAAAGAAGATGGCTGTCTGCATGCCAGAAAAAGAACCCTCATTGGGAAGCTCAAATCAGATAACATCTTTGTCTTAGACTTTTCTATCTCTGAAATTATAGGAAATAAACATCTATTGTTTAAGCCCTGAAGACCAGGGTATTTTATTACAAAAGCCTTACTCTATTTGTGCTGATATAACAAAATACCACAGACTATGTAATTTGTTATTAATATGAATTAATTTTCATAGTTTTGGAGGCCAGAAGTCCAAGATCAAAGAACCTGCAGTCTCAGTGTCTGGTAAGGTCTTGCTTTATTCTTCCAAGATGACCCCTTTAATGTTGTGTCCTCCTGTGGTTGATGTAATAAAAGGACAAAAAAGAGGCCTAGCTAATTTCTTAAACCCTTTCATAGGTCATTAATCCCATTTGTGAAGGTTATTAATCCCCTACTAAAGGCCCTACCTCTTAATATTGTCACACTGGCATTTAAATATATACATTCAAACCATACCACAGATTGAGATAAGACATCTGGATTTCTGATTTTTCTGTCCACCACTTCTCCTGTTAGCTTTATAAGAATAGACCGTATGTCTGTCACATAGACAGTATATACTTTGGTATGTTTTTCCATCCTACTCCAACTAGAAATTACCACAGACACACTTCAGATCATGTCAATACTGAAAATAACTTCACATACCAAATTTCTATTTCAGGCATCCACTTTCTCAGCCATGTGACTTATCTTTCTGTATCATTTCTATTACCTCCAACACCAATTTGTTTACCCCAACATTACCTCTAATTAATTGACTATATCATATTTGCTTTTTATTGCTCATTCTCATACCATTATTTCCTTCCTTACCAGTTTATATAATGCACTAAATTATTAAAATCACTCTCATCACTCTCTTGCATGCACCTTTAACTCCCTTGTACTCCTCTCCTCTTTCCTTACTAATTTCCCATGCTATAAACCTACCCTTGAGAAGTTTGCCCTTGCTAGATGAAAACACAACTGATCACTCAGGACTTCCTAGTAATTTTGCTTTTTTTTTTTTTTTTTTTTTATTTAGAGAGAGGATCACTTTGTCACCCTCGGTAGATTGCTTTGGCATCAAAGCTCACAGCAACCTCCAGCTCTTGGGCTTAAGCAATTCTCTTTCCTCAGCCTCCCGAGTAGCTGGGACTACAGGCGCCTGCCACAATGCCGGGCTATTTTTTGTTGCAGTTTGGCCATGGGCGGGTTGGAACCTACCACCCTCGGTATATGGGGTCCTACTCACAGAGCCATAGGTGTTTTGCTTTATTTTCCAACATATGCAGCAACATATGTAACAAGATATGTAGCAACCTATGTAACAGGATGTGTAGCAACCTATGTAGCCAGGTATGTAGCAACCTATGTAACAGGCTATATAGGAACCCATGTAACAAGATATATAGCAACCTATGTAATAAGATATGTAACAACCTATGTAACAACTTATGTAGCAACCTATTTAGGAACCAGGACAGCAGGTTTGAAGAGAGAAAGTGGCAGGTACTGAATTTTAAGGAACAGGCCTTGGCAGTTGGAAATTGATTAGCTGTGGAACTCCAGTGAAGGGGGCGGGACTCGGGGGAGGGGGGCATGTTCTCAATAAATAGCAGCTGTGGAGGTTGCTTGGGGACTTTTCCCGCTGACACATATGGGAAGGCCCACCTCCTGCAAGCTTCAAGCTTAAAATCCATTGTCTGGCCTATTTCCTCAGTGACTACACTGACAAATATATTTATTCCATCATTTTTCAAGACCGTTTCAAACTTTTCCTCTCTTATCAAGCTTCTCACAACTTTCACCACTTTTAACTTTCAGCTGAAGTTCTTACTCTTCATTTCATCAAGAAACTAGAGGTGATCAGGTGATAATCTGCTCTCATCTTTCCACTATCATGGCTAGCGACCCAACAACATCTGTATTAATAAAACTGACTGTTAAATTTTTAAGCAAGATGAATTAAGCCCACTCTGACATCTCTACTTGGACCACGGATACCTATCTCCTCTTGTATACACAAGGACTTTGTTTCTGTATTTTTCCCAACTTTCTTTTCTTTATGCTCAATTTCTCTTTTTTTTTTTATTAAATAATTTCCATCAGTATGACAACTTGCTATAATACCTTTCATCTTAAAAAAAATTTAACAAAACCAAGACCTTCTCTAAGAACCCATATAGTCCTTCTGCCTAGAAGCAATATACTATTCTCCTCGATTTATCTACTTGCCTTCTTTATCAAAACTCCTGTGCTATGTTTTACCACCCACTCCTTTCAGGTATATTTTACCACTCCACTGAAACCATACCTCTAAAAGTCACTAGCAATTCCATCTTTCCTAATTAACTGTGCTTACATTACTCATTTTTTCAAAAACAATTGACATAATTGGCCACTCCTCATTCTTAAAATTTCTCCCCTACATTTCAGAGGCCCCACAGTCACCTTGTTTGCCTTTCAACACACATCTTGTTTCACCTCATTCTTTCTTGCTATTTTTTCTCTTTTTCCCAATCTCTAAATAAAAGAATATATTTTATGAACTATCCTCTTCCCTCTCTCCTCCCCATATATAATACACTTCTATCTGATGATCTCATCCTATGCATGATTTCACATATATTATGTTCCAGTGACTCTTGAGATCCAGACTCATACATCTAATTACATAGAGAATATCTCCACTTGGAAGTCTAGGAAACACTTTATTTTTCATGTGTCCAAAAGAAGAGAACTGCATCCATTCTCCTTCACAATCTTTTCCACCTCAGTTTTTTGTTTGTTTGTTTGTTTTTTATCATTATATGTGGACTGGATGACAATCTGTCTCTCACATCTAACATGCTGGAAATCCTGCAAGCCCTGCCTTCAATATATATTCTGAGTTTTGCACCCCCATAACATCTTTTCAACAAAGACAAAGTTAAGGTAGATCTTAGTACAAGCCAAACTCCAAGTAATGCCCTATAATTCTGTGCATTTTCTGACCTGTACTACATAGCTGTCTTGTTGCTCTCTCCAGATTGCTACATTAGGCACCCTGTTGTCTGTCAAACAAACTAGACATATTTCTTCTAGTCCCAATTGTCTTGCCTTCTTTTTTCTTTCTTACATTCATCTATATATAAAATTATATTTGTTTGTATACACACACACAAACACACACACACATATATATATTTAAATTTATGTTCACTTATTTTTTGCTTTCTTATACTAAAATGTAAGCCCAAGGAGAAAAGATTGATTATCTTTTTTGTCCATTCCTGTATGTCCAGGAACTCTAATAGCACTCTGCACATGGAAGTTGTCCAATAGACATTTGTAGAATGAAGAATCTTCTCATCCCTGTGTTCTTCCCATATAATCTATTTTTTCCAGATCCTCCTTGTCTGAGGGAGCTTGAATAGAAATTTGACAATGTAATCTCCTTGAAAGTTTATTATTCCATGTAAATGATATAAAAACACTTTTTATATATTTCAGAAGAAATAAAATGTCCCGGGCACTCCAAATATGCCCATCCTATCTTCATTGCTTGAGAGTTTTTGAAGTGAAAATCGCAACTTTTTATTCAAATTCAACTTACTCACTGAAAACATTAGGCAGTTTTATATGCTCAACCTGATGTGAAACTCAAAGGCATGCTATCAGTGAGGTAATATTTTTACTTTACAGACAAAGAAATTGAAACTCAGTAATGTCATAACTTTCCTAAATTCCATTGCTTAAGGGATAACAGGACTTAAATCCACACCCTGTACACTGTCATACTTGCAATTATGTCAGGGTATTTTTGTTTATTACCTATATACTCGAGTATAAGCCAAGTTTTCTTGGCACAAAATTTGTGCCGAAAAACCCAAACTCGGCACAAATGTTGTGCCAAAAAAACTCGGCTTATACTCGAGTATATAGGTATGTTTGTTTATTTAGTTTTCTTTTTATGTATTAGAGATAAGCTTAACAAGGCAAAAACTAGAAGAGTATATACATTTGTCTAAACTAGTTTCAAAATATTTGATATCAGAGCTGATTACTGCTAGAATGAGAGGGTGTTATATAACAAAAAAGCATGAAGAATAACCTGTCTCGAAAGAGTAAAAAAAGCTACAACAAACTTTGCTCACTTGACAATTATAAGAAATTGTGTGTGTATGTGTGTATGTGTTTGCTATGAAGTAGCATAGTATAAATATGTGCAAAGATAAAGCTGAACATGCAACTATTATAATGCCATAATATTTATTGTATCAGTGAATATTAACAATATGATAATAATATCCTTAACCTGTTTAACTTTTGCTGGGCTATTTGTTCTTATAGTAACTAGCCTCAGACTACCTTTTTTGTTTTCAGTTTGTATATTTTATTAAAATAAATTAATTTTGTGTATATTCTTACCCCATACCTCCCATCTCATTTATTTAAATTATTTGTTTCAGCTATCATATGTATAAGAAAAGATGTACATTTAATCATATATACACTGTACACACACACACACACATGAAAATAGGATGTGCTGTATGTATTATTGTGGAGCTTACCTTTTTCCCTTAATGTGTCATAGTAACAGTTCAAGAGTAAGTATATATAGATATTACTTGTGGAGCTTTTGTTTGGTTTTAAACACAAAGTATTTAATTGTGTTTCTGTACAATAATTTATCTAATATTTTTAATTTGATAAAGTTTTTTTCAGTTTTTTTTTTTTTTTATTGTTTTGGATTCATTGAGGGGACAAAGAATTAGGCTACAGTGATTGCAATTGTTAGGAAAAGTCCCTTTAATAATTGTGTAAACATTTAGGTCTTTTTTTTTTTTTTGCATTTTTACTTTATTTTTTACTATTGGATACAATACTGTAATGAATATCATTGTATTTATTTAATTTTATTTTTACTTTCTTATAATGATCTTATTAAACACTCACATTTTAATTTCTGTGGTATAGATTCCTAGAATTTGGAATGTTGCTCATAAAGTTACTTTCATTTTAATTTTGAAGAGATACTGAAATATTGCCCTGTAAAATTTTTTCAGCACTTTATACTCAAAAAAGTTTGAAAATACTTGTTTTCCAATACTCTGGAACAAAACTGGGTGTTCTAAATCCTTCAAGAAAAAAATTGTCAGGTCATACGACAATCTTTCGTGGTATTATTTTTTTCTCTTTAACTTTTAGTGATATTTATTTAGAAATTTATATCTCTTTTACAATTTTCCAGTATTTCACTTAGGATCCTGACAAGAAACATATGACATAATCAACTGTGGGAAATTAAAGGGTTTTAAATAAAAAGGACAATTTATAAAGGTGAATTCAGTGTTTAGGTCACCGAAATTTGGGGCTCCAGATGTCTTTATACTCACTGAGCTTCAATGAGCTTTCATTTATGTGAGTTATCTATCAAAATATAGCATATTAGATATTAACATTGCATGTTTTCATAGTATAATCTTATTTCAAATCATTAATCAAATCATTACATGCTAATAGGTAAGCATAATTTATAAGAATAACTCTATTTTCCAAAATATAATCAATGGGAAGTTACCTTATTTACAATTTTGCAAATCTCTTTAATGTCTGGCTTAATAGAATATAGCGGTATGTTTATTTATACATCCAATCTGTTATGGAAAAAGGAAATAACATCTTAACATATTCTTGAATACATACACTCCCGTAAAGGGTCTCAGGGCCCCAGGAGGTCTCTGGACCACATTTCAAGGAACACATTTTTAAGGAAACCCACAAAGAATAATGCAGTACTGCACAGGTAATAAATGGGGAGTTGTTATCACCAATAAGCCTGAAGAGGCAGGAGGAGTGCTGCCCATCAGGAGTTGTGATCTTTGGTAGAGAGAAATGACCAAACACTAGTAACCTGGCAGAGAGATAACAAGGGTAAAAATTATTCTTCCTATTTTCTTCCTACCTAATCTTCTACGGTTGGTCAAATGCATGAGTAACCAAGGGAAAATGGAGTCAATTGATACAATTTATATGGGCCAACGTCTGTGAGCATAAAGCTATGAAGGGAAAGGCAAGGAGTGGATCTGAGAGGGTGGACAGTTGAACAGGAGATGGTACATGCATTTTATTTCCTTTGCCACTTGTATTGGGTTTTTTATTGAAATATTGTAGCTCTTTTTATATTGAGATGTAGTTATGTTTTGGTAACAAAAATCTTTTTTTCCCTTGTTAGAACTTGCATGTGAACTTATAATGTGTCATTCCCTTACAGTTTATATACTTGAAACCTTCATTTTTTTTTTTTTAACTTTTGGTTCTGTGTCCTCTATTTAAAATTGATATGTGTACAGTTTTTGGAAATATTCATCCAGTTGTTTCAGATTTTATTTTTAGTCTCTGAAATACACTTATTTGAATATAGGTAAGTACAAAGGTTTATTTACATTATTATTTCAAAATTATTCCAAGATGTTTTAAAATTTTTTCATAGTATTATAGGAGTACACAAGTTTTAATTTCATAGTTTGCTTTGTGCATATTGCTTCAAAATTATAAGGGTGCCCCTCACTCAGATACCGTGCATTGTACCTGTTCGGTGTAAATTTACCCGTTCCACTCCTTTCCCCTCTCATTTGCTGTATTTTTATTGAGTTTTACTTCCTTATGTGCACACATAAATTGGGCAATTAATTCCAATTTAGTATTGAGTACACGTGGTGTTTGTTTTCCCATTCTTGCAACACTTCGCTTAGAAGAATGGTCTACAGGTGGCACCTGTGGCTCAGTGAGTAGGGCACCAGCCCCATATACCAAGGGTGGCAGGTTCTAACCCGCCCTGGCCAAACTGCAACCAAAAAATAACTGGGTGTTGTGGCAGGTGCCTGTAGTCACAGCTACTTGTAAGGCTGAGGCAAGAGATTTGCCTAAACTCAAGAGCTGGAGGTTGCTGTGAACTGTAACACCAGGGCACTCTATCGAGGGTGACAAAATGAGACTCTGTCTCTAAAGAAAAAAAGAAACAAACAAACAAAAAGAACTGTCTCCATTTCCATCCAAGATTTTACAAAAGATACTAAGTCAACATTCTTTTCTATATGAGTAATGCCCCTTGGTATACATATACCACATTTTATTAATCTTCAGGGTGCAAATGTATCAGCGGATATTACTGAATTTTTGGTAAGGTTCTTTATTGGTGTCATCTCTCTCTTATCATTAGCTATAGTCATTAATTAATTTACAAAGCATTTGTATTCATTTCCTCTACAGAATATTTCTGTGCGATAACAATGATAGAGCTGGAAGGGGGCAGAGGGAGGGGAGGGGAAGAGGAGAGGATGGGCGGAGGGAGGGTGATTGGTGGGACCACACCTATGGTGCATCTTACAAGGGTACATATGAAATTTACTAAATGTAGAATATAAATGTCTTAACACAATAACTAAGAAAATGCCAAGAAGGCTATGTTAACCAGTGTCATGAAAATGTGTCAAACTATTTATAAAACCAGTGTATGGTGCCCCATGATCACATTAATGTACACAGCTATGATTTAATAATAAAAAAAAATGACAGCTGAACATGCCTATGTGAGCATGTGTGTGTTTAGTCACAATTTTATTAATTAAGAAATTAAAAGTAAGAGAAATTTACTGACTTGACTTGAAAAGTTATAATCACCTGTGTATGTATGTATGTGAATGTGCATGCATATGTATATGTGTGTGTGTGTGTGCATGAGAGAGAGCGACTTGGTATATACACTTTATTTTCTCTACCAGTTGAATACGTGACTTAATTACTACTTTAACGTATGTAAATTCTCTAATCTTGTCAATGTTTTACATTCACAAAATACACTATTATAAAGTGGTTTTTATTCACTGAAGCAACATTATACTAAATTTTTTCCCCAAATAGTTCTATTTTCATTCTGACATCGGTGTGTTTTACAAAGCTTAAAGGAATATTCTTTATCTTCATATTGGTTACCCCAGCAATAATAATTTTTAGAATTCAATTTTCAAGGGAAGATTAGTTTATTAGTTTTGAATAGTAAACGGCTGCAATTTTAAAAAATAAACCCTGCTCGTGGAGTTTAACTTATGAAGTGATATGCCATGGTACGATTTCAAATGTAAAACTTAATTAAGTGAAAACTAATATTGTAACAGAGTTCAGTAATTTTTGACTGACATCATCACCTATTTATGTGAAACATTTGGCATGTACATTTATCTTATTTATTATGTCTTAACTTCAATATATTGCTGTATGAGTTTACATTTCCATTTTTGTACCATTTTGCCTATTGTTACTTCATAGTGCTTAATACTTTAAATAGGAGAGTTTCATTTTGAGAATTTTACAAAGTGGTATAGTTAGAACTTCCTGTAATCTTTGGAATTTACATAAAATATTCAAATCATAAATGGTAGCATATAAAATGTTGACACTTTAAAGGGTGGTACCCGCACTCAGTGGGTAAGGCGCTGACCACATACACCAAGTCTGGAGAGTTCAAACCCAGCCTGTGCCAGCTAAAACAGCAATGAGAACTGCAACAACAACTAAAAAATAGCTGGGCGTTGTGGCAGGTGCCCCAGCTACTTGGGAGGCTGAGGCAAGAGAATCGCTTAAGCTCAAGAGTTTGAGGTTGCTATGAGCTGTGATGCCACAGCATTCTACCCAGGGTGATAGCTTGAGACTCTTTCTCAAAAAAAAAAAAAAAAAAAAAAGTTTACACTTTAATTGTGAACAAGCTAGATGGACTGTCAAATAGTAGGCTGCTCTACAGAAAAAGGTAGGATTTCACAGGAACTTGTTGCTCTTTTAGCTGCTTGTTGCTCTCCTGTCTGGAATGTAACTTTAATGTTTTATTATGCTCAAATCTTTACCTCAGTAACTTTTTATTTAGAGCTTATGACTTGATTGACCTGGTCAGAGGTAGATCTGTCTATTCATGCCAGAACCATTTTTTTCCTACCTCTCTTTTGGCATGTGCCACTTTGTATCCTGCATTGCTTCAATGCCTATCAGAGATTTTTCACTAGATTGTGAAATCCTGCAGTATAGAAACTTGCATCCTATTTATCTTTCAACTACTCATTGCTGCCCACACAGTATATTAGTTTCCTAGGGATGCCCTGAAAAACTACCACAAACTAGATGGATTAACACAAAATAAATATTCTCTCTCAGAGTTTTGGGGTTAGAATTCCAAAATCAGTGTGTCCGGTCTGCTCTACCATATTCTCTAGGGGAGAATTCTTCTTGCCTCTTCCAGGTTCTGGTGACACCAGGTGTTTCTTGTCTAGTGGCTGCTCACTCCAAACTCTGAGTCTGTTTCTACATGGCTTTCTCCTCCTAGTGCTTCTGTGAGTTTCAAATTTTCCTTTCCTTTCTCTTATAAGACATAAGCCTTGTTATTTAGAACCTAGCCTAAGTCCAAGATGATCTCAACTCAAGATCCTTTATTTAATGTTATCTTCAGAATCTTTTTTCCACATAAGGTCATAATCATATGGGTTTATGTCATGGAAATATCATTTTAAGGTCACCTTTCAACCTCTGTACATGGTAAACATGAAATATATTACTATGAATTTTTTAAATTTGCATTATATATAATTTTTGAGAAAAAATTCACTGGACCTGTTTCTTGACAAAGATTACATTCAGCTTTATGAATTGCTACAAATGATGGTTTAATACAATACTCATTATTTTGGAGTGTCTGTGGATCAGAAATCTGGGAAAACTATAACAAGGTCTGCTGCTAAGCTAGGTTTTAGCCTAGGACTGAAGTGTCATCTGAGACTAAGGGAGCTCTTCCAAAATCACCATGAGTGAGTCCGTCCTGCAACCATCTGGAGGACTGCCATATTGTATAGGGGTGTACCACTTGGAGCAACTAGCATAGCCCATGTATCCCATAGCAGTGAAATTCCTTGGATATGTCAGCTGA
Organism: Loris lydekkerianus; assembly: GCA_963574355.1. Classification (NCBI taxonomy): domain Eukaryota; kingdom Metazoa; phylum Chordata; class Mammalia; order Primates; family Lorisidae; genus Loris; species Loris lydekkerianus. Next base: position 13,711 of record CAUYPK010048159.1, read on the forward strand.
ATGGGAGCAGGGGCCACTTACCTATAATCATTAAGATAGGGAGTGAAACTTGAGCTAATAAACTCAGGAGCAGGTGTTTTTTTTTTTTTTTTTTTTTCCACAGTGGGAGCGTGCCCTTAGCTGAGGCCCTTGCACATGGAGAAGAATAACTTTCTTCCCTTGGGGTTTTATGGTGGAACAGAGGTGCCCAACTAGAGAATCCCATATCTACCAGAATTCTACAGAGATGAACACTGGTTGGTCAAAAACATGGGCTGAGGGGACATTCAAGAGCCACTCTTGTGCAATGAGGGAACTCAGGGGAACTTATCTGATGAGAGAGTGCTGTGGGGTTCGACAAAGCAGTGATTAGGGAGGGTGCACATCACACCCCAGAGAGAATCTGTACTAGTGGACAAGGAATAAAAGTGCCTTTCCTGGCGCTTTAGCATCTAAACATTTAAGACCTTCCCTCAGGAAAAACTTGGCTGGCTTTAAGAGATTGTCCTTAACTTCATACCAGTCCCACCTAATACCTGGAAGAGTAACCCCTGAGCCCTCCCAATTCTTTTAAAGACCTTTCAGGCTCTCACAATCCAGCCATGATCTAGCTTGCTCCTCCTCTAACCTCAGTGGAAATATAGATCAAGCAAATCCCTGGAAGCTATAGGATACTTCTTAAAGCTTGCGGCACTCCTGTGCCCCATGTGCAGAGCCAGAACTTACTATGGGCACAAAATAGCATATCAGCAACCACACAAACTTCAGCCAATGACAAGAAGAACAACCCCATAGCTAAGCATAGTACCTTCCAACTCAAGCAAACATGCAGTGGTTGATTGATACTCACAACTACCAACAACCATTTTGGAGATTAAGTTGGGAGCCCTAACTCATTACACATTCTTTGGAAGAGGTGAACACAGCAGGTCAAAAGTAACCTGACAGGTCTCTCAAACCTGCTAGAATACCCCATAAGTAACTTAGGCAGAACTCCTCTCCCTGGCTCAATCAGAGATTGACCTTCTGGAACCTAGAGATAGGCCTAGCACCTCCAGGTCTCAATTGAAAGGTCAGATGAGAAGAAATTATCAAAAGAACTTCAGAAAAATGAAAAAGTGGAAGGAAATGATACCACAAGAGGAAAACAATAACCCCTTACCAATAGATAACAACCAAAATGAAAGAATTAAAATTATTGATGAAAAATTTTGAATATGGATTGTAAGGAAGCTCAATAAAATACAAGATAAAATAGAAACCTCACTTGAAGTAACTTCCAAAACAATGCAGAAAATGAATAAAAATATTCACTAAAGAAATAAAATTATTAAAAAAAGAGAACTTTTGGAAATGAAAAATTTATTCAAAGAAAAGCAAATCACAGTAGAAGGCCTTAACAATAGACAAGTCCAAACAGAGGAAAGAACTTCAGAGTGTGAAAACAATATTTTTGAGTTAAACAAGTCAGGCAAAGAGGAAGAACAAAGAAATAAGAGGTGCAAACAAAGCCCTCAAGAAATAAGGGGTTATCTAAAGTGGCCTAATGTAAGAATCACAGGCATCCCTGAAAGTGAAAAATAACACGAACAAAGGTTAGAAACTTATTTGAGGAACTCCTGGAGGAAAATTTCCCATATCTTGCTAGAAATCTGGAAAGCCAGAATCTCAAATGACTTCTGGGGGATTTATTGCAAACATGCAATTATCTCCATGCACAGTCACCAGCCTGACCCAAGTTAATGTGAAAGGTCTTTATAAGCCATAAGGCAAAACCACCAGGTGGGCAGTGCCTGTGGCTCAAAGGGGTAGGGTGCTGGCCCCATATGCTGGTTTCAAGCCCAGGTCTGGCAAAAAACTGCAATAAAAAAAAAAAAAAAAAAGAGGAAGCCCTTCAAAACCTTACAGACTTTTAAGACAAAAGAAAAAAAAATAAAAAAAAGCATCAGGTAACTTATAAAGGGGAACCCATCAGACTAAATGCAGAAGTTTCAAATGAGACATTACAAGCCAGAAGGGACTAAGGCCCTATTCCCAGTATTCTCAAACAGAATAATGGTCAGCATAGAATTTTGTATCCTGCTAAACTAAGCTTTTTTTTTTTTTTTTGCAGTTTTTGGCTGGGGCCAGGTTTAAACCTGCCACCTCTGGTATATGGGGTTGGCGCCCTACTCCTTTGAGCCACAGGTGCCACCCTAAATTAAGCTTTTTATATGAGAAGAAATAGTTTCTCAGACAAGCAATTTCTGAAAGAATTTGTCAAGACCATATCAGTCTTGCAAAAAATACTGAGACTTGCATTATACACAGATCAGGACAATAGACATCCACCAATGTGAAATCACCCAAAGCTAAAGTTAGGAGCCCAGATAACACAATGGCTCAAGAGGAAACACAAAGCAACAAAGCTTTACTCAACAGGGCGAACAGAATATAAATCAATCCCACTTATTAATTCTTTCAATTCTTTCAATGAATGACTTGATTTCCCCACTCAAGATACATTGAAGATTGAAACTAGACCCACACCTTTCACCATTAACTAAGATAGACTCTCACTGGATAAAAGATTTAAACCTAAGACATGAAACTATAAAAATACTTGAAGAAAGTGCAGGGAAAACTCTTGAAGAAATCGGCCTGGGTAA
>CAUYPK010048161.1:0-48648 GCA_963574355.1 Loris lydekkerianus
ATCCACACAACCCAGACCGAAATAAACACACAATAAAAAAAAAAAAAAAAAAAAAAAAAAAAAAAAAAAAAAGGAAAAGAAAAAGAAAAGAAAAGAAAAGAAAAAGAAACAAAAGAAAGGGCAGTGAGTGTATCTAAACAGTAAGACCAATAGATCAATAAATATTGCCCAGTTTGGTCTAGAACTCTATCCGTAATTCTCAGGAAGGGAAAGGTTTGAAAGTCTGAAGTTCAGTTTTGCTGATTTGAGTTGCATCCCTGGAGAAGAGGCCCCCTTCTTTCTTTGTGAGTGAAACTACTCAAGGCTTTGGAAATGTATAGGTGACATGGTTCCAACCAAAGTATTAGCAATCAATGAACTATGTTGACAAGGGCAATTAGAATTTGGCAGCTTGATGAGTAATCAAAACTCCTTTGTCTGTACAAACTGGTGTCCACACCAGCAGGTGTGAAGGGTCCTGTCTACAGAAGGCCAGTGTCCAAAGTCACAGAGTTATTAGAACTACCTAGAGTCAATTTTCAGTAACATAGTCCATTTTACAAACCAGTAAACAAACATGGTTCGGCCGTTAGATAAACTGCCAAATTTGATTTATACAGCTTTATAAAGCTGTTCACATCTCGCTGCCCGTCGCCTGCTTTGAAGGCACAGTCCCAGGCAATGGGGAGAATTGTGACTGACATTCACTGCTACTCAATGAAATTGTTAATGTTCTGGTATTTCTATCACTCTTTTCTCTACAACAAATTAACCCAAAGTAATTTCCTTCATCAAGGAGCTCTAGGTAAATAATTTTGGGAGGCCCTATAAGGAAGCACCTAACATTAAGGCAATAGGTAGAAAAGCATTTAAAGAGATTAGAAAAAATTGGTTATACCCTGAAAGTCTGGAAGTTTTTAATGTTTTAAAAATTGTATTTTCTCTTTCTAAAAATTGCCCTGCTTTTTTTTTTTTTTTTTTAAGACATTCAGTTATATTTTGGGTTAATAACTCTCAAATCCTTACCTCTTCCCAGTTATTTAAAAAAACCCCACCATTAATCTATATGAAGAAGTTTGAGTTTACGTTACCCTCATGGACTGGAAATACCCCCTGGCTAATACTGCTCTCAAGGGAGGTATTTCTAGTAATTGCTTTTTAAAATCTTTTAAAATATACACATTCTCATGGCACAAACAATTATGGAACTTCAGATTAGCCCTGCTATATTTATGGATTTCAATTTGTCACCCAGCCCAGAAACCGTCTGAGCTCTTCTGTCTTTTTAATTTAAAATGCATTCATCATTCTTCCCTCCTGGCTGCTCCAGGGAAGCTGGATCCACAGCATTGCTCAGACTGGGGCCTCTCTCCCTGTCCTGCGGCTGCCTCCTCTGCACGTGTGAAAAGCTTAAGCACAAACCCATGCAGTTCAGGGAAAACAAAAGAAGTTTCTAGTCTACTCTCAAGTAATAAAAATGGCATCTCCAACACTTAATTTGACCTGTCCTGATTTTTAAATTGGCCAGTAAGTTGGTCTCCATTTTTTAACTAGATAGGTTATTATGAGAGTATTGATAAAAATAAGAATATTGATCACTTTCTCAATTCCTTTTTCCAGAATTTTAAAAAGTACAATTACAGAAAAGTATCTATACCTTTTCTTCAATATTCCCCCCAATAAAATTATTTATTTCGCAAGCTTCTAGGTGACACTTATCTATCAAGATCTATCTCCTGTTATTTGGTATTTATATCTCTATGTACCCAGAATGTGCACCAAAGGCACACACAGGAAAAACATTAGAAATGTCTACTTTTTAAAAAGACTCTATTTAAATCCACAGTCTCTAAGAGAATACAATGACATCTCTGTAGAGATCACCTGCATTTGAAATTCAGTTATCAAAAAAACCCAGCAGCATTATGCTGCCTAACAGGTAGTCTCCTGAACAGGCAGGACTTACTATAGTCTGATATCTAAGCTGCGTCCCCCCTCATTGGAAGTAGAGTAAAAAGCTGGCAGTATTTTATTGAAATTATAAGGTTCCACAAGAAAAAGCTGCTTATAGGATTACCAGTATTAGTGGTGGTGTCCTCTTCTCGATACCTTAGGTTGTGGAGGGTAACGTGTATGTGCTTCTTACACCCAGTTCCTTTAAGAAAAGTTTTAATAAGCAGCTAAGCATTGACTTTGCGGTTCGTGATCGAGCAATTCAGAAAAGCAGCAGTGATGCAACTTGCAGAGAAATAAAGAGAGAAATGCACTAATGGAAAAATGGGAGTGAATGCACTGGTGTGTTCTTACTCATGGGGAGGAGTTAAAGGAGAAGCTCCCCTGTTTGAACATGGTGGTGATGGTGTGGATGGCAGCAGTGTTAGGGTTGAGGAACGTGGTGCTCCGTACCAATGAAAAATACCATCTTGTACTCAGGACAAAGCTTCCGCCATCAGAGGGAAAGAACAGTTACAACTGACAGGTTTTACAGCAAGATACCTGTTAGGACAAGTGAAAGCCTCTTCAGTTTGGGTTAATGAGATATTAATACTGTGCATACACTGTGACATGAGTTTGGCCTTCCATGCGTAAAAGCATCACCAAGCTCACTGTTATTGGAGAAGCCAGCAATCTTCCCAGTGGTATAAATCCATGCTTTATTGAGGTACTGTACTCTTCTGCAGTGGAGAGAAGGTGAAATCAGACAGTATCTGTGAGAGCCTGCATTTAGGGTGCCCATCAAAATGAAAACCAGATTGTTGGCCGTGAGAAGCTAACAAGTGAGGCTTTCTCTACATTCCCCCGCCCTCCTGGTGGCCCTTCTAACAAAACGAATCCACATCTCTGTTCTCTCCTAGGTATGATCTATGTAAAGATTTTGATCCACATTTAAATGGATGTTCCCATTGAAAATATGACAGCAAATCCCTTGGTGGCGCTGTCTGGGCTCCCCCCTGCAAGCTACTATCACAGATGCTCTCTGTTTCAATGAGACCTCTCCCCCCAGCTACAGCGATCCTGCTTGCTTCTAAGATTCCCCCCACCCTCCTCTTCCCGCTCTGTTCAAACTGTGACATCAGAAAAGCAAAGTCCTCAATTCACTATCCCACCTTAGTGAGATATGGTACCACTGAGGGTGACCGGCTAGGATGTTTCTGCATGAAAGCATTTAGTTGTAATAACAGGATCACTGTATCATAGGGGTGACAGGTATTCCAAGTACAAATTGGTATTCAGCAGTGTTAAAAAAAAAAAAAAAAAGACATCAGACAGTGCTCCAACAATGCAGGGAACAGAAGATATACCATGCTTTGAGGATAAAGACAGAACGTTGAAAACAAAGCTTTTCCTTCTAGATAGGTACATGCTGACAAAACATCGCATACAATGGAACAACAGAAAAATGTTCTCTCAGATTCATTAAACAAATGACAAAAATGAGAATGAAGTCCCCAGCCTTTTTTCTTTTAAAATGAATTCAGTGTATTAGACATTTTTTAATAGAACATTATATCTAGAGTATTAAATACACACACAGAGAGAAAAGAACGGAATTGGATTAATAATATAGGCCAAGCTTGTGAGCTTTGGTTAGCCAGGTTTCCATGACAACTTTCCAAGGCAGAAAGGAGCAAAGAGAAGGGGATTAACCCATCAGCCATCCCAGGTGCTTCTAAAGAGAGCGGTTAGTGTGCGTTTGTATCTAAGACCTGTTTCTGGTCTTTCTCTAACGCTCTGGCAGGCAGAGGGATAAAGGCTTTACTTCTTACAAAAAGAACTTTGAGGCCCAGGAAAAAGTTGTTAGCTTGGTTTCATGAGCCAGGAGAGGTCATCTGTGGGTAATAAGAGACCAGTCACCACACCACTGCAGGCTCCTAAGTGCCCCTTCTATTGTTTCCCACTCCAGGGCCAGCTGACATCCAGATTCACAATAAAGCAAACTCATTAGTCAACCTTCCCAGTGCCCTGCCAGCTGTACCTCCCACCCCAAAGCAGAGCTCATCACTATTCCATGCTTTTTACTACACAACCCCCACCCTCACCCCGTGCTCCTCTCCCCTGGTTTGTGTGCTTTTGCATTTTGTAGTGATTTCTAACTACTTCTCAATATTCTGAAATCACTGTGCCTGGCTCCGGCATCAGGCTACAGCCTCTTGCAGCACCGTTTTCCATGACCACAGGAGCAGCCCTAGCCTTGCAGAGCTGACCTTTGGGCTGGCTCTCAAAAGGACTCCTGTAGATCGGATATCCTATGTCAACAGTTGATTTGTGAACCTCCCCACTTTCAAGCAGAAAGCCACCCCAAGACAAATCGTAGTAACATGATCTGGAGCTCACAGGAAGCAGATGAGCTGCTTCTCCAAGTTACAACCAAATGTCAGAGGCCAAAAGGAGGCTGAGGGCTCTGTTTCTAGCTGATACCATGATGTCCACATCATGTGGCCAATCCACACTGAAATCACCCTCAGCAATTTGGAGTCTATTCAATTTTTGCAGCTTTCAGGAAAAAATGATTTTTTAATTCTTCTCCAGCTTCTATCAGGATGATTAATTACTTTTACTAGAAACAAAATTTTCCTTGTGCTAGAGGTTCTGTCGTGGTTTACTTTGGAGTGATGTACTATTTTATGAAGCAAGACCTTTCTCCAAAACACAATTCTACCACCTTCCTCTTAAACACATACATGACATACAAATCAACCTTTGTAGCCTTTGCTCATTGGGGGACGCTCAGAAATCTCTCTAAGTTTCTCAAAGAGATGATAAGCAGACCTTGTCAGGTAAGTACCAGAATAGGTGGCAGTCAGACCACTTTTGATCTTTGATGTTTACAACTCCAAGTCAAATCATCATGAAGTTTTTCTTTTTGTTATTATTATTTTTTTTAATAAAAAGCAAATTGCTCTATTAAGTGGCATGCCAATCTTGGTGTAAAAGCCATGGCTTCATTTTAAATCCCAGCAACTGGTGTTAGAGGTATGCACATATATTCTCTAGAGACCCTGTTTCCCTATATTAAGTTTCACTCAATTAAGCAAAAACAGATGGAATTAAACTAACAAGAGAAAAAAACCAACAACCCAGCACCAGTAAATTCTTTAATGTCGTCAGAGTAAATTTCTTCAGAAGCTCATTCAACACTACCTTCCCTTCCATGGGTTCTTACAGGGTTATGAAAAACTCTGCTACCCTGGCTCAGTACAAAACTCAGCAGAGAGTTACCAGCAATGAGTTATTTTGAAATGTTCACCTCTTTAGGGTTCAAAGCAACTTGCTCTGTTATAGGGATTGTCTAGAAAGACTCTTTTACAGTTGGATTCAGCAGCAACAGAATAGATTTCATAACATGAAGTTCGGTGAAGGCTAGCCTTAAGATAACTCAGCTCATGACCACCAGAGGAGAAATGTTTGTACACAAGGGAAGAGAGCCATTGTGAGGAATGGAACTCTCAGAGTTAAGATTCCAACTAATTAGAATAAGGGCCCTCTAAGAGAAGAGATTGATATAGAAGCAAATAAATTTAAAATAAACCTGAAAATTCAAAACAAATCTGAAAGCCCCAGATTTCTTAATATAAGGCTATGTCTACCTGTAACCTAATCACTTGCTGATGGCTAGAGTTCCACCAAACTCCTTCTGTACTGAAATCTGAAATAGTATCTTAAGTGGGAAGAAGTTGATTAAAAGCACGTGAACACCAATTACTGCTAAGAAAAAGGATCTGTATGTACACCGACAAGTCTGCACAACATTTAAAATGACAGTTTCATATTTAAATATACTTCTTCCTTTAGAAATTGCTTGAGAACACAATCAAACGATTTGCAGGGCTAATCTAAAAGTCAAGTTTCTGATACAGAGTCAGGTCAGACTGAATTTTGTACACTTAGTGGAAATTTCAAGGCTCATGCTACAGTTTAGAGTTTTTCAGGCCTAGCTTTTTCAGTATTGCTTGGTTTGAATCTTCAAAGAAGTTCTTGAGAATAAAATAAGGATAATTCACATGTTAAGTGCAGGCCACGCAGCACAATTTGGTGAGATAAACCTGTGAGAAATTTCCAAATATGAATCACACATGTAGGAAAGAATCCGGCCCTCAGACTTCCTCTAATTAAATGCCTGTCTAATAAAATAGCGTCAACGGCATACAGATGCCTATTAAGGGGAGCGAAGCGATTCATTTTAAGTTCTGGAACTCATTAAATGCATTTCTTCATGCTACAAGAATGTCTTGCATCTTTATTAGCAGCAGCAACAGCAACCACAAAGGGGCCTACAACTGACATATTTTAAAATAATGTCCAACAGAAAATATCAATGCAAGGAGGCCCCGGAGCAGCTAAGAGTGGTTTTAAAATGAGTTTACAAAGAGTCTGTCTTACACAGGCTGGTATCTGAGAGCCCAGAGGCCTGGATTTCTTGAAGGAATTCACCAGTCTCTAATCTCTGCTACCTCATCATTCTCCCCCCATCCTTGGTCTTCTGAGTTCAACTTCAGGTACAGGTGTGCCCATCTTAAGGTGCACGGTGAGACCGTGCAGGCCTATGATGACGTGCGGACGAGTCTCCCACAAGTCAGAGGGCATGGGGGTAAGATGGTAGAATCATTCGTTTCCCCTGAGCTGTGTAATGAGAGGCGAGACTATCACAGCAAACCTGCTCGACCAGGCTCGGGGAATGTTAACTTCACTTTGGGACTCACATTAGAGAATCTTTATTAGGACAGGAGAAGTCCCTTAGAGGCAATTAGATAATATTCTCAACACTTCAGCCTATGTAGCTGAACAAACTGGACCTGCTTTAAACCATTAACTACGTCAGGTTTGCTGCTCTCATAAATATTGGCCAATAAGCAGAAATCAAGTTGCTTGGCTGGTGTAGAACCAATGAGAGAAAAACTCTGCAAGCAACTCTTGAAAATGGAAAATCTTGTTAATACAGAACTGAGTATGCCACCATTGATCAACTGAGTTTTAAAACGATTTAGATAAAATCACTTCTGGAGAAAAAAGCAAAAGAAAGTAGCTACTGGAACGTGATTTGCTTTGGAGGCTTATATTTGGTAACTCATAGGACATGCTGGTGGGCTAGTACCTATTGCTCATTTGTACGTCACTATATATAATTGGAGGTAAAAAGAAAATTCATTTGACAAACCACTTTCACAAATAAACCACAGGATTCCAAACTTGACTCTGCTTAACTCATACTTGATTAAACCTTCATATAGTCGACTGACACCTTTTCTTGATTAAACCTTCATATAGTCGACTGACACCTTTTCCTAAGTCCAAACAGAATATGCAAACGTGTTATAACTGCAAAACTCCACAATATAAAAAGTAGAGGTTCTCCCCCCACCGATTATGGCCTGTAATTGTCTAAGCAAGGTCTATGAAATCTCTATTCTCCACATCTGATTTTAATTATTAATCCATACAAGACTTTCCAAAATTAAAATACTGAATCAGAAAAGGTCCTATTGCACCAAAATATTACAGAGACTAAAAAGGTGAAATCTGGACAAGGACATAGTTTCAGCTTCATCATGCAGTAAGTATCTGTATCAGAATGAAAAGTCACTTAACTTCATCAGGACAAGTTTTCTCACCCAGAAAATGAAGGTGTGCCTGGATAATCTCTAACGGCCCTTCTAGTTTTAAAAGTCTGTGATTCTGTTAAATACATAAATCTAAATCAACATGTAAACAGACTACTTCAATGAATTAACTTTCAAACTATCCAACATTCGGTTTGATTCAATCATGCACTGAAGCCAATGATTAGGAAAATTAAACAAAAGAAGTCTATATAAAAATGGATTAAACGTTCAGAACCTTTAAAGCTGACTTCTCATCATTCGTGTGGACAGAGAGTCATCTGGGAACTCCAAGGTGACTGCGTCTATGTTGTACAGACTGTTGCCAACTCCCACCCGGTTTCCTAAACACGCTCAGCTCCTCCCTCATGATGAAGTCTCACCATGAGGGTAGTAAGGCCACCAGCATGGCACGCGGCGGGGGGATGTCTTCATTGCAACTCTTTTTAATAACTTCATAGTTAACTTAGGATCTAAAAATTTTATACTACAATTTATCTTTTTTTTTTAAAAAAAGTACCTAAAACCATAAAGTATCAATAATAGGCATTAAGAAAAAGCATTTCCTTTGTGATGCTTTCCAAACTCTTCAAGCAAGCCAAAAATTTAGCTAATATTTCACTAGATTCTAGAAGGCAAGGAAGTCTGTTTGGAAAGTGACCCAGGGGTGCCCCGTAGAACCAGCTAGGGGGACCCAACTGGCACTTACGACCAATTAGATCAAAATCTCTAATGTTTAAAATGTCTCTAGTTATTCCAACGTGCGGCTAAGGCAGAGAAACGATGTAAGTTAAAACCAGGCTCTTTGATCTAAAATGCAGGAATGCTGGCAAAGGCACTGACATCAGTGGGCAAGATTTAAAAGAAGTCAAACCTCTCGCTACTTACAACTTCCTTTTTTCTGCTCAGAGAAACATTTCCAAGTGTCACCATTTCCAAGAGCATCAGTGGCAAATATGTGCATGTGAACCAACCAAGGGCAGTGATGCTGGAGGATGGTCATTCTTTACTGTGTGATTCAGAAGCAGGTGTTTACCTTGCTCACCCACTGGTGACAACGGCGCCTATTGTGAGCTATTGCTTTTCCCTGCAGACCCACTCAATAGCAGCTCTGTATTTCACCAGGAGATTCTGAGAGGTGGAGCTATGACTTCTTAAAACACAACTAACAGTGTGATTATTTCCACCAATACAAACCCAAACCAAACCAGCAATCCCAAGAAAATCAGGGCTCACAAGGGTCTGATGACCTTTCTAATACTTCACATAAAGCCTGGAAAGCAGCAATAACCCCCCAAACCTCCCACTAAGACATTCATTATTCTTAACTAAGGTTTCACCACCACGATCTCAACCAGCCATTAATTTACATTTGGCCTTAAATTTTGTCAACTCCTCTTTATGAGGCACAGAACAGCAGCTTTCCCTTTAAGGAAGGGGAAAGGGAAACCACCCCTTTCCTGTGATCTCGGGGATACCTCAGTTCACACACTCAACCAATAATTGAACATACACAGAAAACTGCCATGTGCATGTAACACTCCTCACAACATCAGATTCATAATAAAGTGTTTCTTCCTAGCCTTCAGTCAAAAAAATAAACAAGCTCCTGGCAACCACCTTTTCTGGAAAGCAAGATGCTTATGTAAAGTTTTGTTTTTCTTAAAGATTTTGCAAGTCAGCCGGACTCTATGCAAACAGGTACCTGTCCAAAATTTCCTGACAAATGTTGACTAACAATGAATCACTAAGACAGATCATCTCAACTGAAACTCTGGACTTGTGACCCCAGGCTGCTCACAGCTGAAGACTTGCCTCCTCACTCAACCTCCTTGGGCCCCTCACTCAAATGTAGGCCATGCAAGGAAACCTGACTTCTCACCAACGCAGGGGAGCTCAGCACGGCAGGGTTTCTGAACACCAGGGGCTGGGGCCTGGGGCCCACCATTTCAGAGTCTGAGTCACTGGACTCGGTCCCACTGCTGGTGGAGCCCTCGGTCATCTGCAGGGGGGCCAGCTGGTCTGTGATGCCACTGCCATACATGGACTGTGTGGCGGAGATCTTTGTGGGGGTGCCCGAGAGAGGGGTGCCGTTAGCCAGCGTTCTGCCTTGAGAAGCAGCCACGTCCCTTCCGAGGCCATCTAGCCTATCAATGGCCTCTGGGGTTGCTGCTACCTGGCTAAGGATGAGGGGATCTGTCTCTGACTCGTTGTATCTAGGAAGACTCCGTAAGTATGGCCTTTGCAAGATCGGGGAGCAGTTTTCATAAGGAAGACCCTGGCTCGGGAGAGCATCTTCCCCCATACCCTTCTCCCTGTGGTCACGTCCATTTTCGGAAATATAGCCTTGAGACCCAGTTCTGTCCCAACTCATACTTGGACTTGAACTTCTGCTGCTGGGGGATAATGGGGTGGCCAGGGGGCTGTGGCCAGCTGAGGCCCTGAATATTTCATCTATCAGAGAGCTATGTCTTGGGAGTCTAGGGCTCCCGCTCATATCAAAGGTTATGTCTGCTGAATCATCATCAAGGAATTCTCTGGAAGGAGGCCGGGAGGACTTTGCAGAGTGAGAAGCCCTACGCTTAGCCTCTATGCACCTCTCCTCCCTGGAGAGCAGATAAACACCACTGGTCAAATCACCCTCATAATTGTCATTTGTTTGGGACCGAGTCTGGGACGCCTGCTCTCTGAGCAGGTCATATTCGCTATCTATGTCACTGCAGTCAATGAAAGGGATGGAAGTGCTGCTGCCCCTAGCAGCCCGGGATGCTGGACCTGTGCCTGGCTGTGGGGGCTGCGGTTTACTCTGCTGGCTCCTGTCCTTAGCGGCCTCCTCCTCTTCCTCTGCCGGCACCGCGACGGCTCCGTCCGCCTGTTTGTCACCTGCGGGGCTCTTCTGCAGAGTGGGGCTGTGACGTGGCCCCGACTCAGAAATGTTCAGTTCCTTTCCTTGCTGGCAGCTCTGGCCACCTGGAGATTCGGCCCCTTCTCCAAAACTAAGACTGGCGCTCTGTGGAGACTGGGCGGGGAGGGGTGAGACAAAGATGAAGGGGAGAGGGAGGCTGTTACGTCAGAGTCAAAAAACAGAGACAGGTCACAGGCTGGTTATCAGCATCTTAAGCTCCAAGCGGCTGAAATGACTGCCAGCTAAAGGCTGCCCTCCCCAGGGTCGGATCACAGCACTCTGACAGTAAGCCAGCACTCAAAGAGGCACATTTGGCTGTGATCTGGAGGGTTCTTTAGGGGTGTGGAAGCTGACAATGCTGACCCCGGGCCGCACAAGTTAGCCTCTATCTCTGCTTTCTAGGACCCAGAGTCACATATTGGGTTTCCAAAGTTATAGCCCTTCCCTTCCCTAGGCACAGAAGGAAAACACACCAGGACCTCTGAAGGCAAGGTGCAACTGCCTTCAGAAAAACAACAAAAAACTTCTTAGGGCAGCCCAGCAGAAGGACCCTTTTTGGATTCACACGATGACACTGCCTTCATGTTCCTTCCCAACAAGGTTCTCATTCTCTTTTAGAGAAAACCCTGAAAACTGACCCAGGGACAGCTCCGGAGAAAACGAGCTCTCGTCACCCTCAGAGCAAGAGTGATAAAGCCTCTTGTTGCCAGCTGTGGTCAGTGCCCTGTCACACAAGCCCTGGGAACTCACTGCCCTGTTCGGTGCCAGCAAAGGCTTCTGACCTCGGCACCAAGTAGGAGCTACTACGTCCAGCAGTTGACGCAGGTCCCCCATCCCCCCACACACGAGTGGACCTGTTTAGCTAGGGGGCTGAATGCTCACTCTCCTGGCTCTCGCGGATGGACCCACTGCAAGCTGAGTTCTCCGTGGCATAAAGCACAGAATGGAAGATCAGGAGTCAACTGGAGACTGGACACACTCTTGGGCCCCTGGGCCTAGGCTGGGCGCATAAGCACAGAGCTCTGTGTAGCCACCAAGGCCAAGGGATACAACCACTCTGTCTATGAAATCCCCCCAGATAAGGCGGGAGGAACCAGATAGCACAGTAGAGGAGAAAAGCAGTCACAGCACTAATGCCCAGCACTGACCTGTTTTGGCACTTCTGAATTCAGTTCTGTGGGCTGTGTTGCAAGGCTCCTGACAGAATGAATTTTGCTGTGTTTTCTGGAAGAAACCACACAAAAGAGCTAAATGAAGGTGAAGTTTTTTTTTTCTTTTAAACAAAACAAAAGGTCCTTTGGTTTGATATGTTAGGTCCTTCATCCATAATGAAGATGCCCCAAGCTGCCTTTACACATGCTGCCTGGGCTTGGGCACAATGGCTCCTGCCTGTAATTCCAGCACTTTGGAAGGCTGAGGCAGGAGGATCATTTGAGCCCTGTAGTTCAAGACCAGCTGAGCAACACAGAGAGACCCTGATCCTACAAAAAAATTAGAAGTTAGCCAGGCATGGTGGCATGCACCTGTATTCCCAGCTACTTGAAAGGCTGAGGTGGGAGGATCACGTAAGCTCAGGAATTGGAGGCTGCAGTGAGTGATGACTGATCGGGGCTATGCACTCTGGCCTGGGCAGCAGAGTGAGACTGAAAATAAATATAGACTACCTGGAAACGGACACATGGTCATCCTCTTATAACACTTGTACAATTCAGGAGTTATTAATTTGAAAGAATTCTCAGAAGCCCCTTGTTCTAGCTGAACATTGCCTTTCTGGTTATGGGAGGGGTCCTGGAGGAAGAAGCTGGCTGGGCCCTCACACCCTCTGAATTGCAAGCTACCATCTAACAGAATGGAATCAATTCAGGTACTTGGGTTATTCTTTTCTATAACAGAGGTGATTACCACTAATTGGCTAATTCTATCAGAGTGAGGGAGAGGCCTGCCCTCTGCATCATATACAGACTCAACAGTGAACGGAAGTGACTTTAATGCCACCCGCCCATGTCTTATCTCGTCCCTTTCTCCCCTTGCCTCATGGAATAAGCATTAGAAACTTTTCATGTCCTGAAACTCATGAAGCTGTGTGAGTCTCTGTAAGTATACAGTGATTATATTCCAAGTTTCAACCCGCTTTTCTTCAAAATACTCCAAATTAACACAGAAAAGCTCAAGAGCATTCTGAATCAAAGAACTGGCCACTTCTTAGATGGTCCTCAGGTACTAATTGTTAAGTGTTAAAAAGAATGAAGGGGTTTATCCCAGATAGGCAGCAGAAAACCTTCTGAATGTTTCATTTCTGGAGATGGGATGAGAAATGGCCAGAGACTGGTACCCAGAGGTGTAAACGAACAAGCCAGAGCAGCAGGTTGGTTTTGGCAAAATCCAAACAGAACACTGACATGACCTGAATGTTTATCAAGTAGGGAATCAGATAAATAAAATGTAGCACCTTTAAAATATTACAGGGGATTTAAAAGATATCTCAAAAAAATAGGGTAGGGTTAAAAAAAGATACAGAATTACATACAGGCTGGGTGTACTTCAGTGAACAGAAAGCACACACCCAGAGCCCAATTCTACACTCTGTGGATGTGTGAGCTGCACACAGAAAGGAGCATAACTCTGACGAGGGGTGAAGGGGACCAGTGAAGGCCACTGGAGCAAGGAGGGTTAGCCACATCTGTAACCACAGCTACAAACAGAAGAAGCAAACGTGTCAAAACATTACTAGTTATTAATTCTAACTAATAAGGATGTGGGTAATTTGCTGTCTTCTCTATACTTCAATAAAAATTGTAAATTTTGAATGTGTGCAAGTGAAAAAAGAAAAAGTCTTTTAAAGCCCCACACGCACCAACTAGTGCCTTGGGTCCCTCTCTGTGCTCTCTGCACCTTGCTGTGGCCTTGGGTGGGGTTCTGCTGCTCTGCTCTGGGGACACAGCAGTGCCGAAGAGTGCTGGGCCCTGGAGCCGGCTGGCTAGACCATTTACCTGCCCTGAGACCTCACTTAACCTACAAGAACTTCAGTGTCTTCACCTTCACAAAGGGAACAGAAGGACATCAGACTCACGAGCTGCTATGAAGACTGGATCGGTTAATACAGGCCCAGCACTTAAAACGTCGCCTGACATGTACTAAAGGCTATAAGGTTTGCTAACAATAAGCACAGCAGCAATACATCCTGTTTCTGCCCAAAAGTCTACATAAATACTTTTGACCCAAATCTCAAAATACTAAAGGACTCATCCATGAGACCACTGTACAGTGCGTTACCCCCACTGTAATCTCTCTGCTCTCTTGCCCTCTGCCAGCCACCTCACTGTATCTCATCTTACTCTTTACAATTTTATTTATTTATTTTTATTTTTATTTTTAGATAGTGTCATTCTGCCACAATCTAACTCCTGGACTCAAGTGATCCTCCTGCCTCAGCCTCCTGAGTAGCTGGGGCTACAGACATCTACAACAACTCCCAGCTAGTTTTTTTTTTTCTATTTTTAATAGAGATGGGGGTCTCCCTCTTGCTCAGGCTGGTCTCGAACTCCTGAGCTCCAGTGAGCCATCACACCCGGCCTTCCTCATCTTACTTATGCAGACACACTCCAAAACGTTCCTGTCTTAACACTGAACTCACTGAGGCTGATTGTGATGTCGTAATTTACAGTCACTGGACGCCAAGCCTGGGTGAGGAAACATTTGGCAGTAATGAGCCTTTACCTGGAGATGAGGGGTCTTCTCGCACGGGAAACAGCAGGGAAGCTTCTCTTACCTTTCAAACTGCACCTTCTTATGTCCTCCTTCCTTAACATAGTCGAGAACCTGCTTCTGGGTCCGACCACTGAAATGAAGACCACGAGAAGAAAGGGGGAGAGACCCCAGGAGTTCATCTACACTCAGAGGCACTGCACGAGCTCCACTTCCCCGCTTTCCCTACGTGGGAGGTATATGGCTTTCCTCCGCTGGCCAGGGCTAAAAGCGACCCTGTGAGAACCTGGGTTCCAGCGTTCACTTTCCTGATGTTTTCCTTACGTAGAGAGAAAAAGTGTTCGATTACCTAACCCCACTTAGTAGTGGTGTTTGGTTATTAAGAGACCATCCCGAGAGCCTCCACCTTTCAGGAAGGCAGGGGCAGCTGGTGAGTGCCGACAGCTGCGTCTGACACACAGTAGATACTGGCGTTATCTGAGGAAGAAGGGGTGGAAAATGACAGGAAGTCCACGTACTGCTCTACGAAGCCACACCTACGCTGATCAGACACTTTTAGTCTGTGTTACAGTGTCCTATTAGGGGTACTCTGTGACTGGGGACCTTGCTGGGTGCCCTCTACGGCTTACACAGCCCAGCAGGACAATCCAGCGGGACAATCTGCAAACGCCTCTGTCAGCTAGAGCTCCTGGGGGCCACCTTGTCTACCTGCTGGATTGTCACTGTACAATACAGAGACAGGGACAGGGAAAAATGTCTGCAGGGAAGGCAGACAGGCTCCAAGTGGCAACCTTACCTGAACCGGAAGGATGACCCTCGACTAAAGAGAACAGGTTTGGGCTTTGGTTTGGGCTCTTCAAAAAGTCTAAAAAAGGCATGATGTTCAACGCAGATTTTCCAGAAGGACTTGCAAAAATCCCGGCTGGCCATCAGGAATTCCAAGGTGTCCTGGTAAGAGCTCTGAAAGGGAAGATGCAACTTTGGGGTTTTTGCCATTACCCACAGATAATGAGAAAGTGGGTGGAAAATCTCATCAAGCTGCTCACTAAACTTTCAGTGGTGTATTTTATTTTAGTGTGACTATAAATTCAAAGATCTAGTAGAATAAAGTTATTCCTGATGACAAGACATACTATTCCACCATTTTCCTACCCACAGACTGCATAGGAACTAAGAGAAAACAGTGGTATACATTCGGCAGAAGCCATATTATTTTTTGACAGAATTCATAAATAAATTATGTTTACTTGGCTTATATTTCCTTCTTAAAAAAATCTAGATGCCAAAATTCCTTTTGTGCCTCCTTAAAATAATTGAAACACAATTTTTCTTTGTTTTCCTCCTCCCATTTCATATTAACTTTGATGTCTTTTTTTCTTTTTGAGACGGAGTCTCACTTTGTCACCTTTGGTAGAGTGAGGTTGCATCACTGCTCACAGCAACCTCAGCCTCTTTGGCTCAAGTGATCCTCTTGCCTCAGCCTCCCCCAGTAGCTGGGACTACAGGTCCCTGCCACAACGCCTGGCTAGTTTTTCTATTTCTAGTAAAGACAGGGTTTTGCTCTTGCTCAGACTGGTCTGGAACTTGTGAGCTCAGGCATCCACCGGCCTCAGCCTCCCAGAGTGCTAGGATTAAAGGCATGAGCCACCGCACCCGATTGACTTTTTGTTTTGTCTTAAGTTGTTTCTCTATAGGGTAATACACAGTTCAAGTCTCCAGGTGGCCTGAGAAACTACACAAGAAATTTTTTTTTTTTTCCTGGAGCACAAAAGTATCACTCTTGGCTAAAAAATTCATGTCCTTTGATTCTGGAAAGGAAATATGGTAATTTTCTACCTCTTCACTGAATGGTCCTAATTTGAAGTGGCCATACCATACAAACAAAAGTTACCATGATCCTTAACATTCTTAGCAGCTACAACTATTTGGGGGAATCTTACAGTTTCAGGCAGACCCAACTTATAGACAGAGTGTGCTGTCGTTCATCTGTGCGGCAGCTTTCTGGAATGCAAATCCATTTTCCCATAAAAAACCATTAGCATTAGTAAGGGCAATACGCTCTCCAGGTCAGACCAGGAAAGCTCGCTTAATCCATATTGTAGCTAACCTGGAAGCCTGCATTGCCACTTACATCTTTTTTTCATAGGAAAAAGAACTCTATGTTCTGGCTGGGGACAGACCCCTGGGATACACCGTCCATCTTCTCTGTGGCCATTTCTGCCCAACAAAGATGATGTTGCTCTTCCCTTCCCCAACCCAGTCCCTGTGTGAACCATGTTTTTAGGGGTTTTGTGGGAAATAGGTGGGCAGGAGACCTGGTGAGCCCAGGGGAATGTGGTCCATTGAAGTCTTGGGGACCGTGTCTGGGTGACAGCCACTGCTGAACAGGGTCTCCAGGTGGGGCCAGAGGCTGCGTGCTCAGCAACAGCACAGCTCAGGTTGTCTGTTGGGAAGGAGCTGCCCGGATCTGTACAGGGAAGTGACCCTCTCCCTGGTATACAGCTGGGTATCTTCACACTCTCTCTGTGTACTGAGGATGACGGCGTTACTGACCATCTAGATACAACTGTCTACTCGGCGTTCATTCTTATGAAAGCACCTGGGTAGCGTGGCCCTGCCGAGTGCAGACCTCCCCCCGCTCCTGACCTGAGCCACTCACATTGGCATCGGGGCGCAGCTTGATGAGAAAGCGCTTCCTCTTAAAGCTCAGCTTCCGCACCTTGGCCCAGTTGAAGGCATTGATCTTGGTGAAACCCTGAGGAGAAAGACAGCAGCCGCTGAGCAAGAAACGCGTAACAAGTGACCAGCTCAGGGACGCGGGAGCAGAGGCTGGGGAAGAGAGTGAAGATGCCTTCCGCAGAGAATTCCCAGGACCTGCAGCTGCCGGCTGATACCTGTTCCCAGTCATTCATTATTCCTCGCTAATTGTGTGGTTTGGCATTCAAGCTTAGTCTGCCTCCAGGGAGAGAATGAGCTGGTCAAGGTAAGGGTGAAAAGAAGATAAATAGAAATAAAAACCATGACAACCACCACAGTAATTAGCAGCCATCACATTTGGAGCGCCAGGCACTGTCCTTAGGGCTTAAAGACCTCAGCTGATCAAACCTCATCCTACAAAACCCAGGCAGCCAGATTTACTGCCTTCATTTTTTAGACGTGGAAAGTGCAACATGGATATATTTTAATTTGTCCAAAATCACACAGGAAATGTGGCAGAGTCATAAGCATCAGCCTTAAGTTATCAGCAGCTCCCGCTAATACCCAGCAGCTTAGCAATTGATGCCCTCTTTGTCCACATTGGTTTGGTTTTGTGCCCATTGAGCTTCCAACAGCACCAGCGAGACGGAGGACCAGAGGCAAGGAGAGCCCTGCCACCTGTCTCCAAGGCCAGTGCACGGGGCAGGACATACAAGTCCTTGTCATTACGGGTAGCCTGGTGGGGTGTGGGGGGCCTCCAGATCCCAACTCTCATCTGCCCTGTCTCCACTGAAATTAGAAATCCTCTTGCAGCCACCTGACCACCAGGCTTATTTATTGTAAGTGGTGAGAATAAAGCAATAGGTTCTGGCAAGAAGATTAAGGCCAAGATACAGCCATTATACATGATTAAATGACCTAGGGATTCTCCATACTTATTTTTAATTTTTTAAATTATTTAAATATTTATTTATTTTGGAGACAGAGTCTCCCTTTGTTACCCTCGGTACAGTGATGTGATGTCACAGCTCACAGCAACCTCAGATTCTTGGGCTCAAGTGATCCTCTTGCCTCAGCCTCCCACGTAGCTGGGATGACAGGCACCTGCCACAATGCTCAGCTATTGTTTAGAGAAGGGGTTTTGCTCTGGCTCAGGCTGGTCTCGAACTCCTGGGCTCAGGCAATCTACTGCCTTGGCCTCCCAGAGTGCTGGGATTACGGGTGTGAGCCATGGTGCCTGGCCTCCATCTTCCACATTTAGATGGTATCAAAGGCAGGCACAGCCAATCTATTCAGTGGGAGGCACTTCTCCCTCCTTTATGATTTTTAGAAACAGTTAAGGGTTGCCATTTTTGAAACTTAGCAGTAGTCCTGAAAACGCTTCTGGGTTTTATTGTTGTTTTTCTCATCCGGTGCTCATGGAGTATGCATGCAGGTCAAAAACTGTTAGGGGCAGTCACTGCCTCAAAGGCTGTACTGCTCTCAGAGTGTCGCTCCTTACCACTGCATGGGAAACCAGCGCTGAGTGTGATTCTGCGATAGTGCGCTTCTGTCACAAACTTCTGATGAGGGAGCAGAGAATCGCTGGGACTCTTGTGCTCGAGTACGAGGAGGGAACATAAACAAAACTGAAGAGCTCAAAGGAGGTTTCCGATGGTGGTGTTCACATTTACAATTTCATCACTGGGTGAAATGGAACCCCATTTGAAGCCCAGAGGAAGCTGCCTAACCCAAATTAGGCTTAATTTTAAAAAAGGGATTACATTACAGGAAAATATGATCTGTAAGTGGGGAAAAAGGTGTTTATTTAGGGTGTGAAATCTTGATTCTACAGCCCCCCTGAGAAACACAGGTTTCTGTGATCCTACAAAATCAATAAACCTAAATGAATCTGTACAGTGGATTCTCCGACCAGGGCAGGGACGAATGAAAGAGTGTGGCAGTTGAAAGCTCAGATGAAGCTCATCTTCCCTTGTTCAACTATCGGAAGTCTTATCTTGGCCCACCCAACACGACTCAGAGTTGCAGGGTCACCTCTCCTCTCTCCATCACCAAGGGAACTGAGCTGTGTCCTGAATGCTCTCACCTGAAACACTAGAATTCCCGTGTTGGCAACGGCCAGATTGATCTTCGTGCCTTCCCTGTCCTTGGCCGGGTGCAACCGGATTCCATACATCTCCAGCCGACGGGCAATCTCCAGGAGTTGGAAATCTGATTCTGCTGGTGTTTGTCCACTGACAAAACAAAATTAAAGAGAAAGGCCAGGAGATTTGAACTCCCTGTGTCTATTAATTTGAGATGAAGAAGCTCCTCTTGGGAAATAAAAAGGCATTTCATCACCAAGAGTGCGGGTACCTGATCAGATGACACCTAACCTCCCATTCACTATACCCGAAGTCTCACAGCTAGGACAAAAGCACCATTGCTTGTGTAACACAAAACCTCAAAAGTCTATCTTGAACTCAGCCAGTTTTTTCTGAATTTCAAAGAGTTTCCTTAAAGGTCATATAAGAGCAAAACACCACTGTGTTAAAACAAGTTTTTAGTCTCTTACAATAACCCAAATTTGTAAGCAAAGTTCAAGGCAACACTCTTTCATACTGTCATCAGGCTCAAAGGCCTTCTTTATAACAACGACAAAAAAACCCCACAGAGAATCCTTTGAAAATATTTTACTAATCCAAACAAAAATGGAGATGTGATGAAGGTTCTAGATTTTCACAATATTCTTACTTTGCCCCTGGTGTACCTTGTGCCTTTCCCAATTAAGATGGTAACTAGATGGTCTCTTGGTCTTACACCCTCCCTTTTATTCCGACACATGGGGTGCCCTAAAATTCCAGGCTTTCTCTGGTCTCTCAGGAAAGCAAGCCGAGGGCAAGGTGCAACATCTCAGTAAGGCATTGTGATCTTCAACCTTCACCTTCTGTGTATCTCTTCACAATGGTGTGTGTGTGTGTACACCCACATACACTGGGAGGCAGAGAAGCAGCTCAAAGGAACGCGTGGGTCCATGCATGAGACTTACATGTGGTTATGATGAAACTCCACGATTTTGTCTTCTAGTGCGTCTTGCTGAGGTATGTACTTATTTTTTGCTAGGTGCTCTCTGTCCAATGCTTCATCAAAATCCCCAATCTCCGCTAAAAGGGAACAGAGGACGTAAAGTAGGCCAAGGAAGATTAACGCTTCACAATTTGTTATATTTTTCAGCTAGTGGACACCATATGGTAAGCCCAGCTGGTAGGAACTATTCTAAAGCTAGATGTCAGAGGTGGGGATGTAAGGATGTATTTAGCAATCACAGCAAGGCGGGACAATGGTTTCCACTCCTGATCTCTACCAGTTGGAAAGAAGCTTCAGAATCATTCATCTTTAGCCATACACAAGCCTCTCCACCCACCTGGGTGCTCACTTCTCTTCCCAGCAGTAAATTCTATCCATGGGATGATTATCACACAACTACTAGATCGACCCTGGTATTTCAGGACTTGACAAAATCAAATTTTGAAACTCTTATATATAGCAATGATTAATGCAAATGTTTTATGATGTAGAGAAAACAGAATTGTTAAGTGGCTGTCAAGGTAGATAATCTAATTTTTTAATTTAAGAGTTCATTGCATTTCTTATAGTCTTGTTACCAGAAATGACAGGTCAGATTACAAAGTCTTAAGAATTTTTCATCTAGGAGAAATAAGACACAGTTATATTCTCATGTAACCTCAACATAGTCCTCAAAATTGCTGTAATGTGGAGATTTAAATGACAGAGCTTTAAAAGCATAATTGTACTTTAACAACACTAGTTCAAGCTCAGTTTGGACCAGCAGTAAGGCTTCTGGGACTGTAGACCTTTTCCTTTGAATCACGTATTCTGTATGACAAGCTTAATAAAAAATAGCCCAAGGATCAGAGCCCAGCTGTTTTGATAAAAAGCAAGAGGAAGTTTGCAATGAAACCTTTTTGTTTTTGTCATCTGAAGCGGACTGTCACACTTTGGGCAATACACCTCCAGAAATTAGGTAGAAATTAACTTATAATGACCTATATGACCTACATATTGCCATAAATCATACCCAAAGCAGCACCAACTCACCAGGCAACAGCTAAGCCTTGGAAAAACTGATCGATCACGAGTTTGCTCCTGCTATGTCAGACCAATGACACTATTTCCTAATTGCCTTTCCTGAGCCTGATTCTCCCTCCCTAAATAGAGAAAAATTACCAGCCTCCATCATAGAAAACAGTTCAGAAATGGTGGGCATCCCTGGCCACAGTGCCATCTAATCTGTTGCCCTGACAATTCTGAAATTCTATCTTGTCTCACGAAACTACAGCTGATTCTTGTTGTTTGCAGTGGTTGTGATCTGTAAAGTCACTGAGAACATGGAATTAGTGATTACTGAACTGCTGCTCCTCAGGGAAACACAGGGTCTGGTTCCTGCAATACTCTTGAGATGTCCTTGTGCACTGCCCTCGTTTGACGTGTGCTTCTGTGACAGCCATGTTCCAATTCCTTCACGTTAAACTTGCCGCCCAGCAGCAGAACTCATGCGTGAGCAAAGCTTATCTAACATACGTGCTTTCTAGGCAAGGCAGATGGCACAACACTTAGGGACACTACATAGCACTTCAGCACTGTGCTCGGGGGCCATTGGGAACAGAAATCACCAACAATAAGCATATAAACTTGAAAAGCATGGCATTAAATAGACCACGGAAAGGACGCTTGTGAACAGTAGCAGGAAAACCAGGGAGGCAGAGCGTCGCCTCATTCAGCCTCAGCTGGGAATGTGCACGTCAGGTGACCCCGACTTCTCACCATCCTGGGCACGTCCACGAATGACCACAAAGGTACACGAATATCGATTTGGGGCTTAGAAATAAATACCAGCCAGTAGCACATTTGCAAACACAGAATCTAAAAATAACAAGGATATGGAGAAATCACCTAAATCCTAAATTCCTCGTGAGGCCTGAGTTTGGGCTTTTTAATGCTCATGGATCTCGTAACGTACTCTTTCTCATCACCCCATATGAAGAGTTGAGCATTCCAGTTTTTCCTCTGACATCAAGGTAGACCTATCTAATTCTCTTTCTTCTTTTCTTGGCCTTCTTGAACGCTGTAGCAATGTGACCATGAACCTCATTTGCTCCCCCTGCCTTCGCCTCTTGGAACCATGGTAATAAGACTCCTCCTTAGATTTTGAGATATTCGAGATCTGACTTCTATTTATGTTTTATGCCACAGGATGTCCCATCAGCTTATGCATATTCTGTCTATTGACAGCAAGGTGATAGGGGCAACAACAAACCAAAATCCAGGGAGCTTAATAATGGAAGGGATTTCTCTGGGGAATGTGTGTGGACAAGCCCACTCTGCTGCTCATCATCCTCAGGGCAGGGACACACACGTGACCTGTATGAGCGTGGCCCTGCTGAGCCACCACACTGCCTGAGAGGCATTTTTACAGGAGGGCCATCCAGTGCCTGATTCATCTCTTCATCAGCTCGTCCTGCTTAGTCGATCCACCATAAGTTAGAGAAAGCCAGTGGCGGAGGAACAAAAGTAAAAATACAGACTACCTGAAAGACTCCACTCGGATTATTGCAGATAATAATAAAAGACTTCAGATTGTGTGTATAAATACAAAGGAGATGAACATCCAGCTTACCTGAGATAGTTTTCCGTCAGGATTAATACAGCGTACACCAAAGAGAGATGAGTTGACCCTGCTAAGCCCTAAAAACGTACCAACGATGCACATAATTGCCAATAAAAATCAAGACACAGTTTCCAGAAGATTATGTGAAATTCTTTTTGTGGCTGAGTGCATGGGATGCTTAAAAATGCAGAAATGGGGCTTTACAAATGTTAAAAGAAAATGTGTCTCATGACCACGCGCCGAATCCCATGTAAACCGTGGGAGTACTTCTGTGGCCATCGATTTAATTGTCTTTGGAGAACTGAAGATTCTTAGGGGGTGGTTTCCTGGTTTCCTAGACTATGGTTTCCGGAGCGTCAGAGAATCTCCATTCTCAGATGTGCGAGTGAGAGTCACTGTTGTTAACAGATGTTCAGCTTTGTAACTGATAAAAACTGTGTGTATTTAAGGTGAGCAACATGATGTTTTGATGTGTAGATGCATTTGGAAGGGTTCAATTCAGCTAATCAACGTATGTATGACCTCACATATTTTTTTGTTTTGAGCACACTTAATATTTTTAATGTAGCAGATTTTTTTTGAAAAAAATCATTTTATTTTATTTTCATTTATTATTATTATTATTATTTTTTCTGGGGCAGTTTTTGGCCAGGGCTGGGTTTGAACCTGCCACCTCCAGCACATGGAGCCGGCGCCCTACTCCTTTGAGCCACAGGCACCACCCAATGTAGCAGATTTTTAAAAAATCTGGAATGAGGAATGAGAATAATGGCATCCAGTATCTTCCAGTAAGGTAAAGTTCTCTTCTGTTAATAAAATGCCCAGGGTCAGAGACATTTTATAAGTTACTATTCCAGTAAGGAAGCTTCATTTAAAAATCTTACATTTTTAAGGATAAAGAAAAAGTAATGTTTACTGAACACCCAACATGTCTTGGGTACACAGTTGGCCCTCTCTATTTGTGGTCCCCTGTCAGTGGACTCAACCAACTGGTGAACAAAAATATTCAGGAAAATAACCCAGCATCTTTACTGAACATGTACAGACATCTTTTTCTTGTCATTATTCCCTAAATAATATTAGTATAACAACCATTTAAGCAGCATTTACCTGGTATTAGAAATCATCACTAATCTAACAATGATTTAAAGTATGCAGATGTGTGGAGGTTGTGTGCAAATACTAGGCCATTTTATATCAGGGACTTAGAACGTCCTCGGATTTGGAATCCTTTGGAGATCCGAGAACCCATCCTCCATTAACGCTGAGTATATGCTATCATTTCATTCTCACAGCTTGACGAAAAAGATTCTCTTAGTCTCATATGCCAAAAGAAATGGAGGCTGGAGGGTTGGTAACACGCCAGGGTCATCAACCAAATGAGAGAGAAACCGGGGCTGCCTGACGCAAAGCATTCCTGTCCCTCTCCACTATCATTTTGTGAAAAAAGAGGGAAGAACAACACAGGAAAAGAAAAGTTACGTAACTTTCTGTGCCAAAGCTTCCTCACTTGTCAAATGAGCATAACAGTACTTGCCTCAAGTGGTTGTTGTAAGGATAGAGTGAGATCATATACACAGTGCTTGCAAGTAACTGGCCTTCGTCAGACCTTGAACCGAGCACACTCTGATTTGTACCTTATCTAGATTAAGATAAGTTAAACTGTCTAGTTTCAAGCATCGCTAGGACTCAGTCTAGCTTCATGAGTCTTGGTTAACTGAATTCTGGAGAGTACAACACTCTAATAAGTAATTAAAGTCGGAGGCAATTTTATGTTATGGCTACTGTGCCACACTCAGTGATGCAGCTTAAATCCAAGAACAGGATGGAACAAGCACACCACTCAGATGCCATCCGTCCAAGCTTTTCCTTTGAGACAACAGATATCCACTGTGTACTAGTCCATGAACAAAGCAGACAAACATCAGAGAATTTGTGGGTTAACGTCTGGGATGTGCCTATTAAACAATGCTAGGAGTTTTGCTTTCTCTTCTACCTACGGGCCTTCATGCTAACAGCAAAAGTAATACAAAGATACTGTCACTGGGCTTTTTTGTGGATGTGATGATTCCCCCCATCGGTCGGATCACTGTATTATTCTCAAGAAGACTTCAACAAAAACCAACAGAACTTACATTGTACGATGTGTGAAATCAGGAGAGCGGCGCTGGTGTCATTGCACGTCAACCTGCCTTGAGCCAGGTCCTGCTTCACCTGCAGAGCAAACAGGTACCTGCGAAGATCAAGAGAGAGGGAGGTCACCCAAGAATAGGAGGGTTGACATCAGTTGACAGCTCACCCTGGCAACTGTCCCACCATGAGAAAGTGAACAAAGAGGGACGTGAGACCCAATAAGAAGGCGGCAGGGGCTAGAATGAATTCTGGCTGCCACTCCAGGCCGTATGAACACCTTTCCCCTAAATACGGAGCCATACACGGGGAGGAAAAGCCACAAAAACCTAAGACTATATCCTACCACTCTATGTACTTTTACAGAGTATAGGAAACATTTAATATATATATTTTTCAGAATCAGTCATGTGTACTCTAAAGTGATTTTATGGCTCAGACAATAATAGTTTACTATGGTGAGTAAGGACTTTGCCAACAGATTCAGAAAACCAAGGGTGTCTTTTTTTGTGGCATGACGGTCAGTTACTTCCATAAGCCCCAGTTACCAGTTCTATAAAAATTAACTTATTTTTAAATTCTTTTCTTTATATTGTGAGATAAAGTAAGACAACATTTTTAGCGTAAGAAAAAAAATGTAAATAAAAGAAACTGGGCTATGTTAACCAGTGTGATGAAAATGTGTCAAACGGTCTATAAAACCAGTGTATGGTGCCCCATGATCGCATTAATGTACACAGCTATGATTTAATAATAATAAAAAAACCAAACTAGGTAAAAACTGTGTGATGTTAAAACAGATTTGAAAATAATGAGTACGAATTCATTTATTTTTAGAAGAATATTTACTAGTTTTGCCCACTGCCTGGAAATAGCGTCTCTTTAGTAGCAAGCCTTAGCAACAGGTTCTCTCCCTCATACAATTGCCACTGGGAGGTCCTTGGAGGAACAGTAGAGTCCAGGCCCATTAAAGCAAACCCTTATTCATAATCTGATAACCCACAGCAAAGAACTAAGCATGTAACCTGACTTTCCAGAAGGAAAGGCATTCCAGGCCAGTCAGACTGGCCAAGTGGAGGAGGCCGGCTTTACTTTATAGGACAATGCGAACGTATAACATAGCACAAATAACAGAATTATTCTAGGAAATCCTCGTTCCCTGACTTCTAAAAAGGTCACTGACTCTAAAGATCAATTAGCAAAAGACCAACAACAAAAGCAAAACCCACCAAACATTTAGGGGACTGATGTTTGTACAGGGTCAAAGTAACACAATCAACTTCATAATGGTAAGATCGGAATGTTACCACCTTATTTTATTTTGAGATAGGGTCTTGCCATGTCACCCAGGATGGAGTGCAGTGACCTGATTATATAGCTCACTGCAGCCTTGAACTCCTGCCTCAGTTTGTCGTCCTGGGTGGGGTGACATGGCGTCATCAGAGCTCACAGCAACCTCAAACTCTTGGGCTTGAGCAATCCTCTTGACTCAGCCTCCCGACTAGCTGGGACTACTACGTGTGTGTGCCACTATGCACAGCTAGTTTTTAAAATGTTTTTTTTTTTTAAGAAACAAGAGTCTCTGTATGTTGCCCAGGTTAGTCCTGAACTCCACACCTCAAGCCAACCTCCTGCCTCAGCCTCCCAAGCAGCTTCATAGGCATGAGCCGCCATGCTGGGATGCAGAAAGTCACCACTTTAATCCAAGGAATGATCCTGGCATCACTAATGAAAAACAAAATACACGGCGTCACTTACAATGGGTTCTAGCCCACAATGTTTAACTGTATCCACCAAACCTTTATAGTGCCTTTCCAGAGGTATGACTTGAACGCCTTTCCTTTCTAAAGGTCATGTTGACATCTGCCCTCCAATGCTGGAAGTGGGACCTAATAGGAGGTGTCTGGGTCATGGAGAGATGAATACCCCGACCCCGCGGTGTGTGATCTCTTGCTCCATCAGTCCCTCCCACCCCAGAACTGGTTGTTAAGAAGAGCCAGGCACTTCCTCCCCACCCTCCCCTCCTTTCTTGCCATGTGATCTGCCCACAGCAGCTCCCCTTCGCCTTCTGCCAAGAGTGGAAGCAGCCGGAGACCCTCACCAGCTACTGCTGCTCAATCTTGAACTTTCCAGCCATCCAGAGCCATGAGCCAAGTAAACCTTTTTTCTTTTTAAATTATCCAGCCTTAAGTATTTCTTTATAGCAACACGAAATGGATTAAGACATCCAGTTTTCAGGGAAATATAAAAGAGAGAAAGGAGCTAAAGGGCTCCAGGATGAAACAATCAGAAACATTTGGAAGATGGGCTATTTTGAAATTGGCCTGGGAGAATTTCTCCAGCAAGATGGTATCATAAAGCAAAGGAGGGACTATGCTACATTACAAGAGGCCCAGAGGGCACATAACCAGACGCAGTGCATGGTCCTAGAGCGACTCTTCCATCAGATAAGCAGGTAAGAATGTCAAGTGGGGGCAAACAGGGAAATCTGAACGTGGCCATCGTGTAAGATGAGATGAAACATAGGAAAGGATGGCATGGGCAACAGGAATGCGGTATTCTATCCTAGTCTCATTCATTTGTGAGGTCTAACTTTCTACAGTGTGTATTTGCTGCTATTATAATAACAAAAGGTTATTTTTAATTCTCAAAAAGGCCTTTAACCGTATCAACCAGAGGTTTCCATACGAATTAAGTGAGATTAATGCATGGAAACAGGCAGGAGAGAACAAAATCAGTCAACACATGTCAGCAAGTTTCTCCAAATATAATAAAAGAGTGACTTAATCCCTTTTAAGTCTTTTAAAAAGTTCCACGGCCAAGAAGTAGATCACAGTGGCAATTGTACAACCAGCAGAAAACACCCTAGAGATGTGCCAGGGACACCAGTTGAGGTTTCTCTGACCTCCCAATGTTTACTTTCTGCACCAGCCCCTCCCATCACTTTCTGTCTCTGGAAAGTCAAAGGAAAGAAAAGCAGAGGATCAGACAGCCTGAGTATCCACACGGAGGTTCACATGGGAAGGGGCAGCACAAGGGATCAGTCTGCATTAGGCAGTTTTTATTTTCTAGAGCTACAGGCTTTGATTCTGATCTGTGTGGTTGATTTTTTAAATATGTAGGAGGGCTTTATGTTTTAAAAGCATTACATGCTGAGTATTTCACCATTTACCAGTTTGAACACAGGTCCTGTGCGCACAAAGAAGTGTTCAATGACAGATTCACGTTCAGGGTCCAAAGAGCTTTGGGGACCCTTGGTGACGATCTCACGTGGGCTATAAAGTGCCATCAGGTTCTGGAAGCTCACATGCTAGTACGGAGGGTGTGTGGCTCTCTGAAGTCTGAAGGAAGAACTTGTCACCCCCGACTACGTTAACTCTTCCTGTTCCAAGGCCCGTGTAACACGAGAAATAGCTTCCTGGGCACTCACTTAGGACTTCTTTTACTGACATGAGCTGTAAGCTGAGCTTGCTGGTGGTGATGCTAACTTTAGAGAGTTGCAACACCTTAGTATATAAACTGAAGCAGCTCCAATCAATCTCACAGGAGCTAAAGGCTAAGTTTCACTCAGCAGGCGCTAAATAAAATGAAATTGATAAACACAAGGAAAACACAAATTGCTCAGATGGAATTAGGTCTCCTTGATGGAGAGGAGGAAGGTGGTGATGACAGCGGGTGGGAGGAGAGATCCTCCAGGCTTTCCTACTTCAAGGAACTGCAAGAGTTACACATCACACCCAGCAATGCCTCGCTTGGTTCTCAACATGAAAATTTTAATTCAGTTCATTTAGAAGAACTCTTCTCTTTTCTTATTAAATGCACGTCATTTACAATTTCCTTGCGGCTGAGGGAGCCGTCAGGAGTGGTACAGGGCAGCACGCCCTGAAAGGGTCCTCTCACTTATAAGAATGCAGGCAAGTGGAATCCCAAGGACAGGATACCCTGCGGGAAGGGGAAGAGCAGAGGGCAGCTACACTCTACTTAAGAACAGTGATTCCCAGCTATGCATTAAGAAAAACTGGGAACTTCTTTTCCCAAGCGCCCTCGCTGGCTGTTTGCAGCCTGCACTAACCAGTTGGTCCTTTCACCTCAGGATGCCTGGGAGCTGCTGTCAGTGGGTCAGAGTTCCACTGAGAGCACAGTTCAATAAATAGAAAGGAATCCAGATTCCGGTTTAACAGCAAAGTGCAATCTGATCTTCTATCTATATAAGCAGGAAGTTGGAAGCTATTCCTGGAGACTCACAGAATTGGTTACCGAGCCAGGGTCACTCACCCTTTGCAAACTGTCGGTCAGTTTCTCTACCCTGCTCCCTTAAAGCAGGAGCTCCTCTCAACGCCCCCCACTCAACATCGGCCAGAGAAAAGCTCCTGCAACCCTCATTGTCAGTGTGTCTTTGCGAACGTACACAGGACTTGGACAGTGTAGGACACATCATCCCCACCAGGTTCCATTTTGCACCAAAATGAGAGAGACGGGACGTTGATACACAAAGCAGAAACTTCAGATCAATTTTATTCAATATTCAGCCAAAGGAATCCTCTCCTTGGAAAAGCTCTCTGAAATGTCAGTTCACATCGGGAGCCAGAAAACAAAAATAACAAAAAACCTGCTGCCTCCCCTGAGCTCCTGAAACTTCAGGGATCTCTCAGCATCACCGAAGCTGGCGCAACACCAGGCTGGGCACGGACGGTTTACAAAAAGGATGGGGGTGGCGGGAATGGGGAGGCCTCTGGAGACAATGACTCACAGAAACTGAAAAGGCACAGAACTATTTGCAAAGGAGAATTTTCAGTGGAAAAACGAAAAACGAAAAAGAAGATTTATGCTTCCAACTTCCTAAGCAGGAAGGAGACTCAGAGATGCATAGGAGGGAAAGGCACGAGGCTGACCAACAGCTGGGCTTACCCCTGTCTCCCTGAGCACCCAGAGATCAGAGTGACGCATGTTCCCGCCCCGGCAGCCTGCCTGGACCCTGAGATACAGTAGCCTCCACAAGGGCCCCAGGTCTTGTGCACCCTGGGCTGGCAGCTCCACAGTCCCTCCTCTGTAGGCCTATAAACGCCCGTCACCCAGAGGAGGCAGATGTCCCTGGCCAACTCCAGACTGCCTTGGCCTTCTTCACTAACTGCAGGACTGTAAGAGGAGGGGGCGATCTGTCACAGCTCATTCACAACACACAGAACAGCGGGAAGTCTTGGCCAGCGCCTCTCCCAGGAACTTCTCATTGCTGTGTCCAGTGGCCTTCCTGCTGTGGCCATGTGACGTCCAGCAGTATCTCACTCAGAACCTGGCCTGCACCCCCCCCGACCGCCTGCCCACCCAGTCCTCCACATCCCCCCTTTTGCTTGTTCTAGCCATTGCCAACACCATCTCCCAGTCAAAATGTAAGTGTGTCCTTTGCTATCCTCACACTCCACCTCCACCTGTCCACAGGAGGGGGACCCTACCCCCCAGCACATTCCAAAGGTGCCCAACTCTTCTCCATGTCACTGCTTCCACCTTCACTGCCAGCATCCTGGCCTGGACCACTGTCACAGCGTCCTCCTTGCAGTCATTGGAAAGCCACCATTCCACAGCATCCCCGGGGCAGCATTTTCACCGTGATTTGCCACAGAGCCTCTCTGGTCACCACACTGCCACACAGTTCCTGCTCCAACCCTCCTGTACGTGTCTGAACCCTGGAGCTTAATCCTGCCTGGGGCATCCTCCTAAGTGCTCTGATTCTCTGAAAAGCTCTTTTTCCCCACAAAGCACTGACAGATGCTCCTCACTTCCTCGAGAGGCAGCCCAGACCCATCAGTCTAAAGTCAAGTCACTTTCTATTGCATCATCCTACGTAATTTACCTATAGAGCTCTTCCCATTTTCTTGTTTATTTAATCATTTGGTCTGCTTCTATGAGATTCTAGACTTGTCTTTTCACCACTATATTCCCAGTGCCTGGAACAATGCTTGCACCTAACAAATGCTGTTGACTATCAATATCTTCATCTCCTGGATAAATGATGGTCAGTGACCTAACATATCTCTGTACCAAGAGAAATGAGAAAAATGTGATGACCTTGGTCTTCAGATAGCCATCACTTTAAAAGCATGTGTGACAAGAATCGGCTGATCAGTCTAGTGTACTCTGAAGAGTGTTCTTGACAGGGAGGATTTTACCTTTATGTGCTCTTGGCAGCCTGGCTCTCTTTTGGAATACCACCTGTCTTGCCTCAAATTATGATGGTGATGGTGGTGGTGGCGGTGAAGATGGTGGGGGTGGTGATGAAGACAGTGGTGGTGGTGACAGTGATGACAGTGGTGGTGGTGACGGTAGCAATAGTGGTGATGGTGGTGGTGATGACAAAGATGGTGGTGACAGGGACCATTTCTAGGGTTCCTAGTAGACTCCAGCCACTCTACGTGCACTAGTGCTTATACTCAGAACAACTCTGCCCAAGCAAGCACTATAGTCTGTGTTGTTGAGGGGAATTAACCACAGCACAAAGAGAATAAGTAGCTGGCCGTCACATATGTGGCGAGTAGCAGGACTGATGGCTGAAGCCAGGCCTGACCCAGCGCTTATACTTCTCCCAGCTGGCCACTTTCAAGGAAACGGACGGACAGTTCATGTCAAATCTACCCATCCAAGGCAATGGCAAAGATCAATGCGGAGTTCACGTTTTGGTTTCACTTCCCCACTCTGTCTCACGATGTCATAGATATGAGATGGACAACGCAACATTAACAGGTTGTAAGCCCAGTTCGCTTCAGGTCCCAGTCTTAGAGAAGCCTTAGAGAAAATATGGTCCTTCCCCTACCCCCATGTTTGTTAGCAGAGCTGGGAGAGAGGAGGGTTAAATTGCTAAGCACAGAACAGATGCTGGCCAAGTAAATATTATGAAAAATTTTTATTTAATTAATTCAGAACACGAATTTTCTCCTTTCCTCTGCACCCTGTAGCAAAAAATACCCAGTTTCCAAACGACTGACCTTGTGAGTTCCTCTTGGAGTTGTGTGTGGTCAGGTGGAAAGAATTTCACCACAAACTTAACAACAACATGCTTTGGCCCTAAAGAAGAAGCAAAAAAGCAAGGACACATTTATTGATTTGTGTTTCAAATGCCATTAAAGAAACAGACTTTACAGGGCCTATTACGTACCAAATAACACATCTCCTCCCAAGCTCCTGAGAGCACCTCTGCTGACCCTCAAGTCACCCAATAATTGTCCGAGTTTGGCTACTAATTGACACTTCCATACGGTGGGGAAACAGGCAAATACTACAGCAAAAATATTACCTTGAGCTGTTAAACTTCTTCTCTGGAGACTTAAATAATACTCAGGTTTAAAAAAAAAAATTATACCCAGGTGTTTTAAAAAATGTATCTAATTGGCTGCTTTTATCCAAATACAGATTTTAGATCATTTGAGGAAAAGAAAATTAAAATGTAAATCGGTTTTTAACTATTTAAAAGGTACGGTTGCTAATGTGTTCATTATATGCTTTGAGCACCTAGGTGCTCTCCGGAGCTTAGGAAAGAAAACATGAACAAGACATGGCCCTGCCTTTGCCAGCCAAAGCCTCTATTAGTGTCTTACAAACCATCTTACCACCCGTGAGTTAAGATAAACTCAGCAAGAAGATGGGGGAGGGGAGGGAGGGAAGGAGACTATGAATAATGTGAATAATTTTTTTTAGAATTAAAATAGAACAGAACAAATATATTATAAAATAATAATCTGTGTTCTGGACAGACATTTTCTTCGTACCTATCCAAGGTACAAATAATAAGGCCATTTGGTCTGCCCGATGGAATTATAGCATGAATTTACATTCTATGAAATTTTAATAGGAGTGTTATAAAAGCAGAAAATGTCTTTCTGTTCTGCTTTTTATGATCAAACCCCAAAAGTTAATTTTGCGTTATAATTTCTGTGACCATACATTCAAGTTTAGGGGGAAAAAACACCCAAATGTGATCATAAAGATGTCAGCAATATATACAAAATTGGGAGGAAAAAGCAAGGGAAATATTGAAGCCAAGACAGGCCAAGCTTCTTTCCCCTAATAACGCTAAAAATTAACAGAAACCCTTGGCATGTCGCCAGTTCTGGAGCCCAAAGTAACAGCAGCGGAAGAGGAAGACAGGAAGGCTGCAGGACTCCCCCTCGGCAGTCTTCACAGAGAGGAGGCTGCCCAGATCCTGGGAAACCCTGAAGCTGGAAAGATGCTGCCACTCAATGCACAGTGACAGCTTTGTCCCACTGGGCCAGTCACAGCATAGGGAGGAGACAGCAGCCCTGCTCTGTCTCTGGACCCCACATCACTGGAGTCTGTCTTCAGGGCTACCCTGAGGAGAGACCGTCCCTCCTTCCCCTCCGAAATCACTGCTGGGCAAATGTCAATCTTCTTCTTTCCATGTTACCCGGCCCAATCAGGCGTGGGTGGGGCAGCTTCCTTAGCGCGCACGCACACAATGAGGACACCCAAGGACCATTAAATGGTGGCTTTTTAATTTTCAGCATCAATAATTGCTCCATTTAAATAACAGAAGATGAACAACAATTTCCATCATGGAAGGGCCACAAAGCCAGGGTACTGCGTATTCATTACACCCACATAAACTTCTCTATGGAAGCAGTGAGGTTTTCTTAATCAGACATGGAAACAATTCCACAGGGGATGTGGCTTTGATGCCATCCTCAGACTCCTGCCCCAGTTCTGGTGGCAGGGAGGGACTGCTTGGAATGACTGTGTGGACAGAGCCTGACCTTGAATTTCACTGCAAAGCAGGGAAAGGGGAGCGAGAGAAGAGAGGAAGCGAGTGTCCCCTCTCCCTGCTCCTCTCCCCACCGTCCTTCATCCTGTCCTGCCCACACAGTCTAGATGTGTTCCCTTCAGAGTGCTGCTCAGAAATGCACACACGTGCACACGTGCTGTAGGGCACTGTGTTCCCCCCAAAACTGGCATTCTGATTTCTCAGGTGTCCAAGGGCGAAGGAAAGAAAACCTAAAATCAATTTTGTGAATGGGTGTCTCTACCTTTCCTATTCAACAGTGACCGTAAGAAACAATAGCAGAGATGAGCCTAATTATTCTGGGGCCTTCTGCAAATAGCAGGTTTAGTTGTTAATCAGAACGATATTTGACTTCCCAAGCAAGGTTTTCATTATCAAATTGTTACATTACATTAAAATCTCAGAAGATACACATTTTAATCATGTGTGAAGTGGATGGTAAAAAGTAATCCAGAAGTAAAAGAAACAATTCTATCACGAGGGCTTCATGCCCCAGGGCCAGAGTCATCTAGACGTGCAAACACCTGCCCTTCTGTTTCACATCTATACTTACTTCGGATCTGTTTCACAATAGGTTTTAAGAGGTCCAGCCACACCTAAAAGAGAAAAAAGAACAGACTGAGACAACTTCTCAATCAAAGAAGTACATCTTAAGACTATTTGAAGCTATTTAAAATCAAAATATTTTTGATATCCAATATCAAAAATGGGGGTTATATGGGGCCATCTGTTCCTTTTTTCCTCCAGAAAGCCATTTCTTACATTGTCTTCTGCTTTCACAGGCCCAATCCGAATTTGCTGATATCATCCCTGAGCTTGAAAATTGAAACCTCTCCTAGACTCAGATAAATAGTGAATAGCTAACTAACAATTTTTCTACTTCTATTTGTACTTTTTTTGAGACGGAGTCTCACTTTGTCACCCGTGGTAGAATGCTGTGGTGTCATAGCTCACAAGAGATCCTCTTGCCTTAGTTTTACATTTTTTGTAAAGACTGGGTCTCTACTGGTCTCTCTGGCTAGTCTGGAACTTGTATGAGCTTAAGCAATCCACCCTGCTTCGCCATTTGAACTTTTATCCTATCTACCTATTTGGAAAATATTAACGAACGATTGCATATCTACCTCCTAGCTAGGTGAAATATGCACACTCTTACTGAAACAGAATACACGTGTGAACACGTACAGACCAGCAGGTCTTTGAGGGGTATGGAAAAAGAACATATATTTATAGAATAGCACCTCTGCACTACACACTATCTATCAGCTGTTCACCTCTCCAGACAAGGCTGGAAGGACTCTTGTTACCTAGGAATGAAATCTGAGACTTGCAGAAGTTAATAATTTGCCCCAGCCCTCTTAGCTAGAGAGTGGCCTAGAATCAGGTCTGTTCAACTTCAAAGTTGAGACTCTTTGTGACACGTGTGCGCCTTGGTACACATTTTGAGCGATAAAACTTTCAAATGAGAGAGGAACCAGCTGTCCTTATTAATAAAGTATAAGTTAACCACATTATCTCATTTCACATGTTCTTTTCTTTAACTCCCCTTGAACTCCTGGTCATTTAAAGAGTTCTATGGAAGTTCATATTTGCATACATGACAAAAACAAAGTTAATGTGCTTAATATAAAGAGGGTTTTGTAAGTAAATAAAAAAAAAGAAATAGCCCTGTAAAAAACTATGCAAAGAAACACAGACAATCTACAAAGAGAAAATGCCAATGGCTAACAGGAAAATGTTTAAGTTCAGGAATAATTTGCCTTAGAAATGCAAATTAAAACAATAAAATACCATCCACCCATTAAATTTGCATCTAGGCAGGGCAGTATATATATACTGTGTGCTTACATTTTATAATACCCCAAGTTGGCCAGGGTACAGGGAAGTAGGCAGTCTTACTCTATGGATGAGTATATATGAATTGGTACAATTTTTCTGGAGACTTATTAGGGAATAATGATCTAAAGCCTAGAAAGCGTTATCCAACCATTCCCGTTTTGTAAATTATACATTTATGCACACAAAAATTTATGTACAAGGACTACTAATTACAACATTTTATAGTAATATAATTTTTATTATAACCTAAATAAAGGAAAAAAGAAAGTAACATATATCAATATGACATACTACCATGCAGGCATTAAAACTTATGTTCTTGATAAGCATTTTAAAATGTGGGAAAATGTGTCTGGCATGTCAGATGTTAGGTGATTTCTTTGTTCCTTTTTCCTTTCTACATTATCCAAATTACCTTAAATGAATACTCAGTAAAATGCTAAAAATTTTAAATTTCTACTTATCCAGTTTAACTTTCCCCATCACCTTTTTGAAATAAGTAAGTTTCTAAGATAAAATCCTCATCTGAATATTCCCCATCATCTGTTGCTGTGGTTTCTAACCCTGGGGCTGTGGACCAGCGTCCATTTGTGGCCAGTTGGGAATGCAGGCTGCACAGCAGGAGGCAAGTGGCGGGAGTGAAGCTTCATCATCACATTTACAGCCCTCCCCAGCACTCACATCCCCACCAGGGCTCTGCCTCCTGTTGGATCCCTCTCCACCCTCCGGTCCATGGGAAAACTGCCCTCCATGAAACTGGTCCCTGGTGCCAAAAAGGCTGGCAAATGCTGCTGTGCTCTCTGCAAGAGAAAACTCTGGCACTAATTAATCAGTGGTGCCCACTGGCCTCAACCTTCAAATGGGAGAGAATAGTTGTCTAGCACACTAAGTTTCATTTGTGAAATCTATTACTTTGCTCCCAAGAATCCTAAAAGATAGACAAGCTTATCTCCATATGATACTGGTAAAAAAACTGAGATTCAGAGAAAAGCTGCCTGAAGTTGAAACTCAAACCCTAGGCCCTGTGAACCCAACGACAAGGGAAAAGGGTTAAGGCCTCTGCTCCTTGGAGCTCATAGCCCAGTGTGGAAGACAGGCAGAAGCCAAAAACCTGCCCCAAACACAAATGCCACAAATAAGAGCCCCAGAGGACTGTGAGCGCCTGCCATGGAGACGCTTACCCCATGTGACTGCGAGCGCCTGCCATGGAGACGCTTACCCCGTGTGACTGTGAGCGCCTGCCATGGAGACGCTTACCCCGTGCGACTGTGAGCGCCTGCCATGGAGACGCTCACCCCGGGCAGTATCCTGTGTTCTCCTGTGCAGTGGGCAGCCAGGTGCCGGCACAAGAAGAGCCAGACGAGAGACTTGGAAAAGCAAAGTGTGTCACATTCACATGTCCTTGAGACAGGAGGCCTGGCACACCACACAGGGCACATGAGGACACGCCAAAGTGTTCACGCAGGCCCTTCCTGAGACTCCCCCAGGGGAGGGTGGAGAACAGTGTGGGACTGGCCAGTCTGCTCACATGAAGCTACACGGTGGTTCCCAGCTGCCCGTCACCAGGCTCTGGTATGATTAAGGCAGAGGGACATTACTTCCAGGGACAGATGGGTGGGATAAAGGTGGTTCAGCTCTGGATTAGTTAGTCTGTGCGCCTCTACAGACTCCTGGCTGGACACTAGCTCTGAGGATTGGGTAGGGCAGTCTCCCCAGCCACAAAGGCTTTTTAAAGTGTCATAACATGACAATATACAGAAAATTTAATATATACATAAGATACATCCTCGTGCAACACACGGGGAAACAGAGAAAATGCTCCCTGGAAATGCTGTTGTGCCGAGACCTGCGGGGAGGGCAAGCAGACCAGGCTGTAGAACCCTTGCCTGGGGCCCCAGGGGAAGACAGACATGGCTGCAGAGCAGGAGGGGGTTACCAGGGGGCGGCCGGCCCCACCCAGGCCTCCCTAAGATGCTTCATCCTGATCCTAAAAGCAATGCGAGAATTCTCCACATGGGGCTAACATGATTTGATGAGCATTTAAAAAAGATTATTCTGGCAGTGTGAAGACAAGTTAGAATGAGCAAAATGGACATAGGTTGACATGTAGGAACTGTCCAGGGTAAGACAGGTTGGTATTTAGGACCGGGGTGGGTGGGGGGATGTAGAGTTGGGGAAAGTGAGTGGATTCAAGATAAATTTAAGAGGTAAAAACCAGTGGAATTTTCTGCTGGGCAGAGGAAATAGTCTGACCACAATGACACGGGGGTTCTGCTGCATGTGCCCTCCCCAGAGACGGGGGAGGTGAGGGGACGGCCAGGACAGGGAGGGTCCAGCCATGCTGATTTCCTGGGCCACCTGGCATCGTGCAGACAGGAGCTCAGAGGACACACCCAGCAGGAGCCCTCACGTGTGACTCCACGGAGGACAAGACAGCCAGAGAATGACGTGCAGGGGCACTGGAGCGTAGTCAGGAGCACGGGAGGAGAGAGGGAGACAGGCACAGAGCCGAGTCGCAGAGGCCACGGATGACAGTGCTTCCCCAGGACGAGTACCGAGAGCTACTCCAAGAGCACACGAGATGAGAACTGGCGTGTCTGCTGGTGGCTGGATTTGTGACTGGTCGGAAGCCCTGGAGGAGGGCACTTGGCTTCATCAAGGGGTTCAGTGTGAAGCAAGAGGCCAGGGTGCAGAGAGGGAGCTGGGGACTGAATGGGGGCGCTGTCCTTGAACTTGGTTTTAACTGGAACGACCTGGGTGCGGTTAAGAAAAGCTTGAACAGCTGAGTGAGAAGGATGTTTCACAGGGCCTGACACACGTGAGGAGACAGTGCTGGAATCCAGGACACAGGCTTGGGACAGAAAGAATAGCTCTTTCTCCCCACTGAGACAGGGGCGGCAGGCTAATGATGACAGCGAGGGGGTTGGTTTATGTTTCTGTGTTCAAAACAATGTCCTGCCATCAGAGAGCTTCTTAAAGCTGCCCAATGTCACACTGCTGGAGTCTGACATCAAATCCAGCTGATTCCAAACCTATGCCTTTTCTGCAGCAAAATATGCTCTGTCCAAAGCAAAGGGACTCAACAAAAACTCAGTTCTCCTCTTCTTGTTTCAAACTTTTTGTTTAAACCTCAAAACTGCATACAACAACAAAAAAGGTCATCAACTATAACATATAGAGCTGATAAAATATTTGTTATAGAAAATTATCTAGTGTCTAGAACTCATTGCAACCAATTAGTCTTTCTATAGCTAACTCCTAAAAGAAAACTTTATTTTGAATTTTTGTTTGTAATAATTTGTTTCAAAGTATTTTTTTAATTAATTTAAACTACTTTACTCACTTTACATTTGGTTATACAGACTGCCCATAAAGTTCATGTGCAATTTACAACAGCCAACTATTTTAAATTGTACACCAATTTTATGGACACCCTGTATTTAAAAGATATGCTAAGTGTGCTTTCTTTGTAAAAACCTGTGACTTTTTAGAGATTTCCACTTCTGGTCAAAATAAAGTAACAGGGACTGAATTTATTTCTTATAACCCATAGAATGGAAAAAATATAACAATAGTCTGGGCGCAGTGGCTCACGCCTACAAACCCAGTGCTTTGGGAGGCCAACTACTAAGCTTGTCCTATCTCACTACGACTAAGACTTGTTCCACCTACCAAGTCTTAAAAGCCAAACCCAATAGTATGAAATTGTTTCCCAATAACTGCATCCCAGAAAAACTCAATAAAATCTGTAGGAATATAAAAGTATCCACTACTCAACTGTATCCACTAAAGTTCACAATAGATAGACTCCAATAAAAAACAAAATCACCAGGTACAAGAAAAAGCAGCAAAATATAACGCAAAAAGAAGCAAAAAGAAAATCAAAACTGATCTTGACTCACATAGATGACAGAATCAACAGAGAAGAACATGAAAATAGTTATTATAACTGTATTCTGTGTGTTTGAAAAGTTGAGATATGGAAGATGTAAAAAAGACCCAAACCAAACTTATTCAGTTAAAACTACACTGTGAGGTTAAACAAAATGAAAAGAGCAACAGAGAACTGTAAAACAATATTAAGCAGTCCAATATACTGTAAGTTCTCATTTAATGTTGTCAATAGATTCTTAGAAACTGTTACTTTAAGCAAAAGGTTTAATATAACAATGTTATATACTAACAAATTACTCTTTCTGTGGCTAACTCCTAAAAGAAAATACTTTACGTGCAATTTTTGTTTGTAACACTTTATTTCAAAGTAATTTTTATGCTAACTTCAATTACTTTACTCATTTGACATTTGGTTACAGAGTGCCCATAAAGTTCATGTGCAATTTATAACAGCCAACTATTAATACTACTAGTAATATAATAATGTTTACTAGAACAACAAAGACTATAAAATGGAATTTAAAAGTTCAATTAATTGACAGGAAGGCAAAAAAGTAACACATGATGGATAGAAAAAAGGAAACGGCAAGTGTCCAATTTAAGCTGTATCAATAATCACATTAAATATAAATGGTCTTGGTTCCTCCCACGTCCCAGTAAAAGGCTAGGATTATTAGGAACGTTAGACCGAATTAAGAAAATAAGGACCAACTCCATGCTGCCTACTGGAAACAAACTGCAAATATAAAGATGGAAATAAGTTACATAAAAAAGGGT
The DNA here is from genome assembly GCA_963574355.1 of Loris lydekkerianus. Taxonomy (NCBI): domain Eukaryota; kingdom Metazoa; phylum Chordata; class Mammalia; order Primates; family Lorisidae; genus Loris; species Loris lydekkerianus. The sequence continues at coordinate 39,978 of CAUYPK010048161.1, forward strand.
AGAGAAAGGAAAGCCATGCTAATAACAATTTACAAATGGAACTGGCTATATTAGTGTCAGCATAAAGAATATTATTAGGGATCAAAAGCGAGGAATTTCTTAATCATAACCAAGTCAATTAGCAAAAGGGTGACATAAACCTAAATATTTATACTTAACAAGATTTCAAAATATGATAGAAAAATTAAAGAAGCTACAAGAAGAAATATAGCCATGCACTGTCTAATGATGTTTCAATCAACAATAGTTTGCACAGATGACAGTGGTCCCCTTAAATTACAATACCTTCTTACTGTCCCTCTTTATGTTTAGCTACTCAAATACTTACCATCATGTTACAAGTGCCTACAGTATTAACAAAAGTCACATTCTACTTGTAGGCTGGAAGCAACAGGCTGCACAAACTTGGTGTGCAGCAGACTGTATCTTCTAGGTTGTGTAAGTACACTCTGTGTTATTTCTTTTCTTTCTTTCCTTTTTTTTTTTTTTTTTGGCAGTTGTTAGTAGTTAATGTTTTTGTTCAACTGATATTTTAAAAGCAGGTGGAATTGAAATGTAAGAGAAATCCTGTTACGTATTAGTTTTTACGCTTGGATAGATGAAAATAAAGATTAAGCTATACATATTTTTTTGGCAATCTGGGACCCAGTGTTTAATGAACACCATGATCTTCTAAATAACAACACTCAAAAAAGGCTTATTTAGTGTCTGATTAAGATAAATGGCACCCAGCAGCTGTAAAAAGAATCCCCACTAACCACTGACCCACAAACTGTAGTGTCATTTTTCGTGTAAGGACACATTTCTCATAACATATTGCCACCATCAAACAACATGTGACTGAAGGCAAACCCATAAATATAATAGAGAATTATATAGACTTTAATATCCCTTTCTCAAAATTGATAGAATAAGTAGGCAGAAATACAACAAAAAAACCAATGAGATCATGCGTCGAATATGGTGTTCAACACAGAAGAATGTGTATTCTTTTCAGGAGCATACAAAACACTTAACTAAAATAGTTAATATTCTAAATCATAATACAAATATCAGTAAATAATATTTATTTATTATTATTTTTTTGGCAGTTTTTGGCCAGGGCTGGGTTTGAACCCACCACCTCCAGCATATGGGGCCAGCACCCTACTCCTTTGAGCCACAAGCGCTGCCCCCAATAAATTATTTTAAAAGCTTCATGTCACACAAACTATAATCCCTGACCTCTATGAAATTAAACTACCAGTCAATAATTGAAAGATTTATGAAAAATCCCTGGGTATTAGAAATTGACATAAATAAAAAAGAAATTAAGAAGAAACCAAGAAGTATTTTAAACCGAATGATGATGAAAACACAACAAATCACAGTTTTTGTGGGATGCCACAAAAATCTATCAATTTAAAAATAATCTATTAGTATAGAATTTAAACATAAGCATTCCACACAGATAACTTCAAATAAGCAAAATTTTAAAGATATGTTTCACCCTCAAGACATCACTGTTAACACCTTAGCCAGGTAGCTCTCAAAGTTGAGTGTGTAGCCCAATCACCCCAGTTAAGGGCTTGTTAAAACGCACACACGAGTGCACTCTGCGCCCACAGTGCCTCGTTGGAGGATCTGCTTCTCCTCAGGGCTGTGGGGGGTGGGGGGTGCTGGGGCTCTGTGCTGGCCTGGCGACCACGGTGTGAGGACCAGTGTATATTCTGGTGTATATTCTCCCAGAGCTCTTATTATATGTGATGTGGCTGGATATAAACACTCATACTTCTTATAAACCAAAATGAGATCCCATTTAAAAAATTTTTAAACCATTTTAAATAACCCCATCTAGGTACAATATTGCCACTTAAATAATCAACATAAAAACAATATTAATGAAATATTTTGCATTTGGAGGGTACTCTTTGGAATCCCTCCTGTATTTTACACTTAGATTACATTTCTAACTGCACTAGCCACCTTCTGAGTGCTCATTAGCTAAAGCTTAAGAGCTGTATAAATTTCTGTATAAATGGAAATATATAACATATATACACATACTCTTGTATAAAACGTCCTCCACTCCACGTAACGCAGTACACTATACTTTGTTTATCCATTCTTCTATTGATGGAGACTTGTGTAGTTTCTACTTTGGGGCTATTACAAATATAGCTACTATGGATATTCTTGTACACTTCTTTTTATGGACAGATGCTTTCACTTCTTGTATAAATACTTAGAGTGGAATTGCTGTGTCAAAAAATAGCTGGTATAGATTTTAGTTTACGAAGAATCTACCAGACCCTTTTCAGAATTGTTTTATAACGTAATTTCCCCCCCTAAAGATTTCTACCTTTCCATTTAAACTTTCTTTTCATCAAATACTCAGATAATATTCAAATTCCTCCAGTTGACTACAGAATGTCCTTCCTGCTGGTCTGTCAAAACCAACATCCAATCCAGGACTATCCTTCGTTTCTGGCTGTGTCTATTAAGTCTCTCTAAATACATCCTAATTAATACCCAACCCCTTTCCCTTTTAAACAACACTGACCCATTAAAGGAATCTGTGAATAAATTTAAAACTGAAAATTGTAGGATATGATTTTATTTACTTATAAGAAAAGCTTTAAATAACAAAGAAATTAAAGACAGATACGTATACCAAAGCACAAATCAAACATAGTACAGGCCATTCCCTATGCACTTGTGTACTGAATTCATTATGTAGGATTTGCTATCTCAGATACATATAAAGGAAACTTTTAGAATAAAACCAAGATGTGAAATTACAAGGCAATGCATGCATGGGGTTGCAGGGAACATTTAACTGGAGGGAAATTCTGACATTTGAGAACCTTTACTTCTTAGAAAGGACTGAGCCATAGACTTCAGGTATGGTACTTGTAAAACATCAGCTACTCACAGTTTTAACTATTTTTAAATTATTTATTTCATTTTCATTAGCTTTGAAAAATTCATTTCAAAGAATTTCACTTACGTACTATGGTTTAATTAGAGTCTTTTTTAATTTGGTAAGAAAACAACATAAGATCTACCCTCTTGAATTTTTTTTTTTTTTTTAAAGAGTTTCACTTTGCCACTCTTGGTAGAGTGCCGTAATGTCACAGCTCACAGCAACCTCCAGCTCTTGGGCTTAGGCGATTCTCTTGCCTCAGCCTCCTGAGTAGCTGGGACTACAGGTGCCTGCCACAGCATCTGGCTATTTTTCTTTTTTTGTTGTTGTTGTTGCAGTTTGACTGAGGTTGGGTTCAAACCCACCAGCCTAGGTATATGGGGCCTGCCCCCTACTCACTCAGCCACAGGTGCCGCCATACCCTCTTAAGTTTTTAAGTGTTTAATACAGTATTATTGACTACAGATACAATGCTATAAGGCCCTTTAAACTATCATTTGCTTCTTTTGCTTTATACGTTTATACCCTTTTAAAACTGTTGCATTTTAAAATAACACACAAATGCTTAAAACTACACAAAGCAAATGTATATAGCTCAGTAGATCATTATTATTATTATTATTTGTTTTTTTGAGACAGAGCTTCAAGCTGTCGCCCTGGTTAGAGTGCCGTGACATCACAGCTCACAGCAACCTCAATCTCTCAATCTTTTGGGCTTAAGCGATTCTCTTGCCTCAGCCTCCCAAGTAGCTGGGACTACAGGCACTGACTACAATGCCCGGTTATTTTTGTCATTGTTGTTTGGCAGGCTGGGCTGGATTTGAACCCGCCAGCTCAGGTGTATGTGGCTGGCGCTTTAGTCACTTGAGCCACGGGTACCGAAGCCAGCTCAGTGGATTATTAAATGGTAAACACTGTGTCCACCAAAAAAAAAAAAGGTCAAGAAACAAAACTGCTGGTCAACTCACGCCAAACTCAGCTCCTTCTTTCCCTCTAACAGTAACCCCTATCCAGAGTTTTACAATAACTACATATCTTTAGTAAGTTTATTTTACCAAGGATGCATCTTTATACACTAGAGTTCAGTCCTTCCCATACAAAAACATTTTATATCTTTTAAGTTACCTTCAATCTACAGCTTCCTTCTCCCTCTCCCTCTTTTCCTCGCAGTTGATCTGTTGACTTGTGGAGTCCTGGGGTCTGTATTTTGCTGCCTGCACACTTGCTGTACTATTCACTGCGTCCCTCTCTCCTCTGTGCTTTCTGCAATTTGGCAGTCGGATCCAACTGGATCCTTCTGGCAAAGCTGAACATGGTGTCACAGGAGGAACACACAAGTTCTCCTTTTTATTTTAAAAATATCATTATGGGGTGGTGCCTATGGCTCAAGGTATAGGGTGCCAGCCCCCTATGCCGGAGGTGGTGGGTTCAAACCCGGCCCTGGTCAAAAAAAAAAAAAAAAAAAAAAAAAAAAAAATATATGTATATATATATATATATCATTATGACCTTGATACTTTTTTGTTAATGACTTGTACATGCAAATGGTGTTGAAGGACATGGTGGCTTCGCTTTCTGGAACTTCCTGGCTCTTGATTTCCCTCCTTTTCTCAGCCATTTCTCTGTTGGTCCTTACGTGGTTCAAGGTCAGCTCCATTCTCTATTCTGAGTCATGGCCTGTCCCAGAGCGGCTCTTCTCAAACCGTCCCTGGTGACCACCACTGGCTGCCTGGGGGGTCTCTTCTCCCATCCACCGGACACGTCCTCACCTCCCGGTTCCCTCCACAGATGTGGATGGCGTGCGGGCTCTGTGGCCAGCGCATGTCCCCAGCTGTTCTTTAGGATCTAGGGCTTACTCTGACACACAGTTTTGCTTTATAAAATGTCCCAAAGTTTTTTATTTTGCTAAGCAGCTGTTTTTACTTGAGGTCTTGGGTTTGGGGAAGATTCCAAAAAACTATGCTTTCACTACCACCATCAGCTTCTCAGGAGTCTATTTTAGAAACCGAAGAAGAGAAAAATTAGAATGTTCCTATCATGAAGAAAAAATACATATTTAAGGTGATAGATATCCTAATTACCCTGAGCTGATTGTATGAATGAATCAAATTATTAAGTGTGCCCTGAAAATGCGCACATTATGTGTCAACAGAAAACAAGGACATGCAGGAAACTGTTACCCTGACACCAAAACGCAAAGAGAGCACCAGAAAAGGAAACCACACACCGACACCTCTCCTACCTACACCTTAAAGTATTAGCAAATAAAATCTAGCAATGTATGAAAGGAATCATGTACCATGACCAACTGGGATTTACTCAAATATGTTCAACCTTTGAAAAAAATCAATTGCTGTAACTCACCATATCAACACGATAAAGAAGTCGAATCAAATGACTGAACACACATTAACCGTCTGACCCAGCAAGGCACTCCTGGGCTTTTGTCCTGGAGAAGTAAGACTTACGTTCACTCAAAAACCTGCACACAAAGGTTCACAGCGGCTCTGTTTGTAACAGCCCAACCCAAACGTCCTTCAGTGAATGAAGGGTTAAACAGACTGTGTGGCAGGGCCATCCCAGGGAACACTACTCAGCAATGAAATGCAACAGATGATGGATACAACTCAGACAGATCTCAAAGGAATTAAGCTGAGTGGAAAAAGCCAATCTCAAAAAGCTATGGACTGTATTACTCCATTTTCACAACATTCTTGAAATGACAAGATTATAGAGATAGACGGATGAGCGGTTGCCAAGGGTTAGGGACTGCACAGGGGAGTCGTGAGGGGCAGAATAATTCTGCATCTTGACTGCGGTGGTTATGAGAAGCGACACGTGGTAACACACAAAGTGAGTGCTTATAAAACTGGTAAAATCACAAAAAACTAAGGATCATGGGGGGCAAAGGGGATGGACTCACTGGTTTCTGATTTAGAATCCAAAAATGAATGACAACAGACATCTGAGAGCCTACTATGTGCCAGGAGATCTGGTGGGCTCATTACCGTAAAATACTGAGATTAATCCTCATAAAAACCTTGTGAAATAGTCACTTATAACTCCCGTTTTTCAGATAAAAGTATAAAATCAAGAAATGTTAAGAATCTGTCCAGCTGGTAAGTGACAGAGCGAGTGCTTAAACAGATTTATGGTCCATAATCTGCTTTTCCAACCACCCTCAGCAGGCCAATGAGGCAACTCTAACTACAACTATCTCTGCTGCTGAGGGCGCAGCGATTTGAGGTGGGCAGGGGTGCGGATCTGCGGGAAGACAGCCGGGCTCGGGCTAAGGCAGTGGTGGTTGGATGCTAGCTGCGCGCTTTGCTGTTAAGGGGTGGGCAAGGTACTTGTCTGAATTGCTTACTGTAAATTGTGGATGGTACAATCCCTCCAGAGGAGAATACTGTACTGCAGAGGTTGGCAAATCAAGGCGCGAGGGCTACGCCTGGCCTACTCCCTTCTACCACTCAGAAGCAAAGATCGGCTATGACATTTTTACATGATAGGAAAAAAAAAATCAAAACAATCACATCTCATGACACCAGAAAACTACCTGAAATTCAAATTTCTATGTCCATATACAAAGTTTTATTGGAATGTAGTGACGTTCATTCATTTTCTGTCCACCAAAAGCAGAGCTGGGTGTAACAAAGACTCTCTCAACCAACTCTAGTCAGGCTCCTCTGCAGCCTCTTCTCCTGAGGCTTCAGCCTCCGGCTTGTGGGTGCAGGTTGAGCAACAATCCTGCTAGGCCAGTTTAGAGAACCCCCTGGTTAGTACGGCCACAGCAACCTAACGGCCTTCCGGCCTTTTACCAGTCTTCCGACTTTATGTACCGATGGGCAGGCACATTAAGTGCAAGGTCTTATTCCTGAGATCAATAATGTTTCTGCCACAGAAGGCCCAATTTATATTTTCAAAAAGCTGACTGAAAGACTTCTCTGCTCTGTGGGGTGATCTGGGAGGGAGGGTTGCCTGGACCCAAAGGACCATAGCAGGCCAGACCTGCATGTACACATAGCAATCAACCCAATTAACTGACAAGCCATGGGACGAGTCTGATTAAGGGTGAGGCATAATTGATTGTATAATAATGATCACTTTTAGTTTATTTACAATCTTGGGAAACACATTTTAGGCTATGGCAAGCACTTATTTCCCCCTTAAATTTCTTCACATCCTTACTATGAGTTATGTTCTGACTATTTATATGATAGAAATTACTTTGAGGTACAGAAGGCTGAGTGGGGACAAAATTCACAACCTCAGGTGCTTCGGGGGACAAGTCTCCCATGTATCACACACACAAAAACAGGTGAAGCTGGCTGTGACAACCCTGTGCCTCCTGAGCCTGATCATGGTATCTCTCGGTTTGGAAGATGTGTGTGCAGTCTCCCAATTAAGCCTGGCAGAGGTGACAGTTACAATGGTGGTATTAAAAAATAATAGTGATGGCACACTCACATTCACTGCAGCTAACCCACAATAGCCAAGCGGTAGGAGCCAAGAGTCTCCTGAATGTGCACACGAGACGTGGTCTACACACACAAGGGAAATAAAAGCCAGGGTCCAAAGTGAGGGCATGGATGCGGAGAGAAGGGAACACTTCTACACTGCTGCTGGGAATGCAAACTAATACAGCCTCTATGGAAAGAAGTATGGAGAATCCTCAAAGAAATAAAAGTGGACCTTCCATTTGATCCTGCAATCCCATTACTAGGCATCTACCCAGAAGAAAAAAATCATTTTACCACAAGGACATTTCCACTAGAATGTTTACTGCAGCTCAATTCACAATCACCAAGATGTGAAATCAACCCAAGTGCCCATCAACTCATGAATGGATTAACAAACTGTGGTATACGTACACCATGGAGTTCTTACTATTTAGCTCTAACAAAGATGGAGACTTTACATCTTTTGTGTTTACCTGGATGGAGCTGAAACACATTCTTAGTAAAGTATTTCAAAAATGGGGGAAAAAAATCCAATGTACTCAATACTAATACATATAATATATTATGTAAACAACTACACACCCACATGAGAGAAGAAACACCAGTCTACTATAGTGGGGGAGGGGAGGGGAGGACGACTATGGGGGATCTCCCCTAACATGCACCATCTGAGGGTGTTCAGCACGCCCCCGGGAGAAGGACCCCACTACAACTTCAACTTTGCCTAAACGAAAATAAGATAACCTAAACATTGGTGCCCTCATACCAATCTGGGAACAAAAAACAAACAAGCAACCGGGGGAAATCTTGTTATATGCCGCCTAGATGAGCCCTAAGTACATAATACAGAGTGATGGAGACAAAGCCTGCCTGAGTCCACTTGCAAGTGTTTAAAGGTTCAGCCTCTTAGAGTCAGGAGGCAGAGCCACAGCTGCCAGGGGCCTCTGGGAAGGGAAATAGGGTGCTGGTGTTCAAGGGGTGTAGAGTTTCAATTTCATAAGATAAGAAAGTTCTAGAGATCTATAGTACTATGTGAAGATAGTTAACGTTTCCAAACTGACACTTAAAAATGGCTAAGATAGCCCTATTCATAATTGCTAAGTCATGGAAAAAGCCCAAGTGCCCATCGATCCACGAATGGATTAATGACTTGTGGTACATGTACACCATGGAATATTATGCAGCCTTAAAGAAAGATGGAGACTTTACCTCCTTCATGTTTACATGGATGGAGCTGGAACATATTCTTCTTAGTAAAGTATCTGAAGAATGGAAGAAAAAGTACCCAATGTACTCAGCCCTACTA